>JAPQRN010000016.1:11644921-11654951 GCA_037367275.1 Coranthus polyacanthus | reverse complement strand
GAGCCAAAGAGGAGCTCACAGGCTTTTTCGGCGTCAAACATGAAAGAAAAAAAAAGTCTGTATATAAAAATCACACCCCTGGAATAGGAAATTAAAACTTGCATCGCTTTTGGCTTTAAATAGATTTGGTTTCATTACGGGCGCCAAGGCCAGTTAGAGTCAAATCCCTCTGGAGAGAGGGAAAGAGACAGGAGGAAAAAGAGAGGAGGAAGAGAGATGGGGACATGGGAAGGGAGGCTGGAGAAAGAATAGGGAACAATAGGAGAGAGGAAGGAGGCAGACTATCATGCAGTCCACATTCATTTTCAATCTCAGCCTGTTTTTCCCCAAACCCCTTTCCACAGTCAAGCGAATACCAATTCTACATACCATTACTGATTTAATACTTAGACTTGAAGTGGAATCCAAGGCTGCTGCAATGCATGAATACAAAGAGAGCGAGCGGCATTGGCTAACAGGTGTGTGAAAACCCTGTGACTATTTTTTTCAATCCTGCTGTTATTATTTGCATTGACGTTTTATGGGTCTTTGGTGACTTGAGTTAATTTTTTGACCCTGAAACATATGAAGCCTGTTCAGTCCTGCCTTTGGTTCGCGGTTTGCTTTGTGTCAACTGGGAAAATGAGAAAGCATGTGCCTTTTGCAGCTACGACCTTGTGCACTGTGCACCTAACAAATGCCTCATATGCATGAACTATATGTGAAGGACAAGACCATTACCCATTCTTAGACCTAAACTGCAACTGGCCTTGGCTTTAGTGGTTTCATGGGAGGACTCATTTCATGGCAACAGCTTGTATACTTACATACTCACTGACACCTGCACAGGTTATACTACTGACCCTCTCACAGCTCTGGTTATTGCCACCAGGGTCTCTCAGGGAAGGACAGAATAGAGAGGAGCTAGACAGCATGCAATGAAAATGCAAGCGAGAGAATGAATAAAACTGAGAAGGAAGGTGAAGACGAGACTCCAAACGGAGGGAGAAAAGTGCGATAAACGGGGTGAAACAGACAGAGACGAGGAGGTTGTGAAGGAATAAAAGAATGAGAGATCAATAGAGATAAAGAAAGGGAGAGGGGGAAAAAGTGGAAAGTGTGTGTTTGTGTGTGTGGTTGCACCTTCTTTAGAGATCTTTATCATTTGCCACCTCTGGCCATGCAAGCAAACAACAACAACAGAGGTAATGAAACACAAGTTGGTGCATACATGAATAAATAAGATGTTTGAGGCTTTTCAAGCCAATTCCGGCTGGTAATATTCATGACCATGTGAATGATGCTGATTAGAATGATACAGTGGTGAAAGTAGGTTACACTACACATTATGGAAAAAAAATCTGTTCAACAAGTTTAAAGGGCCGTCCACACCCAGCACTATAACTGGAATGATAACTATATAGTTTAAAAAAAAAATCAATCTAACTCAACTGCACGAGTCCACGTCATAATGTAACGATAACGATAAAGGAAAATTATATATCGTTGGGATCACTTTCAGAGCGATTTGATGAACGATAAAAACACTGGCAGCCAATCAGAATACATCTGAATTTACAAGGAATCATATTTAGCATGTCACGTTAGCACTGCATGTCACCTGATTTAGCTTTTATTTATCTTAATAAGAATATGAATAAGAAAACAGCTGGTCCACACAGCGGCGGTGCTGAGCGATTAAGTTAAGTGGCCTCCAGTTAAGGAGCACATAGCGTCAGTGAAGGCAAACTGGAGCGACAGTTTTCGGACCTTGCCGTTTATTACATTGGAATTTGTGGATAATTCTTGTGGGCCTTCAGAGATAAATGGAAGCATTTTGTGTTTAAGGTTTTGTGCATATTTTTTGCAAAGCTTTTGTGATAACCACCAACATTTTTTGTTGAAATATTTAGTGTAACACATTTATTTTTGCACATGAGAAGGTGGATTAATAGTCAGTGTGCACATGGTTTGTATCCTACAAAGTGTGACCAGGATTCATTTTGGGCTCAGTTATAGTTATAGGTATTGTTATAGTCTATACGGCTTGGTGTGGACAGCCCTTTAAGGTCGCATAACTCATGTTGTTTCTTAAGCATTAAAGCTACAGTATACCCTTTTTTACAAGAATAAATTAGTCAAGTCCATACAGAAGCACCCCTTTCATGACCTGATGAATTCTTATCAATACTGGGTGTAAATGGAGAAAGAATGTATCAGTAACAAAGACAACGCACTGCAATCTGTATCAGTGGTATGAAACGGTCTCCTAAGTGGGCAAGATCAGATTGTTTGAACATGTCATGTGGATGGATAAAAGTAGACTAATAAGATCTAAATAAAATAATCATTCTAATGATTATCATTCATCTTATTTTCTCGCTAATTGTTACGTCATTTAGAGGCGATATGTGTTGCCAGATCTCGTGATAGTGTGCTGCTGAGACAATTTGACTCACCAGAGTCACTACTTCTTGGTGGTGGCAAGATGAATCACACTTGTCTTGCAATCTATCAAGTATCACAGAATCGTGACATCCTGGGCAATGTACTTCAATGGTATTTCATTGTGAGTTAGTATTAGTGGTTGCAGTAAAGCAGAATCGAAATTGCACTCTAAGAAACAGCCTTGAAATGTGTAAAAATGCAGAAAATACAAGTTATAGTGCAGTGTAGGAATACAGGGAGAGAAAGCGAGTGGCAAAAATACATATGACTCCAGCTTCAATGTGAGGAGAAGCCATTTTATTTTCTCCACTACCCTCTTCTTCCTCACAGGGATGACAAGCAACGGTATCTCTGCTGAGAGAAAAAGAAGGGAGAGGAGAAACTCTCCTCTCTGGCCTTCTCTCCCTGTCCCTCCCTCTGCCTGTCTGCTTCTGAACGCCAGATTATGAAAATGAGTAGGAACCAGTGACCCCACAGCTTTCATTGCATATTCAGGGGGGGGAACGACACACTCTGGATGCTAATAAATAAGAAGAGAGGACTGAGAGTGTGTGTGTGTGTAGGCTACCAATATGAGACACAACACACTGTCTGATGAGAGACAAAGAGTCAGAAGAGAGTGGTCCTCCAAAGCAAAAACGGGACACTGTTGCCTTAATACGTGAAGAAACGTACTCTATCTTCTCAAAAGAATAGGTCAACACTTGAAGAGAGCAGGGTGAGCAGATCAGCTGCAGTGCAACTACTCAGCTACTGCATAACACACAGCCCTTTTTGTTTCGGCATGTGAAATAAATGCTTCACTAACATACAGCAGATCCACGATTGTAGCAAGAGCTGTCATGCAATTAAAAATGTGTTAAGTATGTGTGCGCCGTGCGTGTGTGGATTTGTGTCACTTCCAGTCTGTTGTCACTTCAAGCTTGTCTGCAGCTTTGCTGTGGCGCTGTGCTGGCTAGCTGCAGCTGCTTATTGGCAAACATGAGACTACCACAGAAATGTTCTCTGCAGACAGGAAGGAGAAGGTAGAGTGATACGTTGCTGAACAAGGGTCCAGCGGACGGTTTCTGTGTGAGTTAGTGTGTGAGATAGAAAGAGGGAAAGGTGCTGAGACAGACAAAAAGAACAGAACAAGAGCAGACAGCAGCAGCCGTCAATAACATCATTTCTGAGGTCATTTCTATTTGAACCTCCCTGACTGACATTTACCTTACAAGGCTTCTTCCTCTATAAAACCAAACTTAAATTTTCTTCTTGTTTTTCTCAGGAGACTGAAAAGTTAGCTGTGTATTTTGCTCAGCAACATCCAGCCTCACAAGGCTGCGTTATACTTAAAGTTAGCCAAATTTTAGCTTGGTGGAAGCAACTGATCATTCATTTTATTAATTACACCTGTGCTTTTTTCCTATTCTGACATACCAAAATGGAGTTAAGGCACATTTTGAAGACCCTGTTCATCCAAATTAAAGGTCTTATTCCACTGACAGTGATGGCTTACAGCAGCAGATAGTCATTGTAGTAATAGTGGCAGTAATACAAGGATAATAGAGCTTTTAAAAACTATTTTTCCCCAAAGGTTGCTCACTAAACTCACTATACTTTTAAATCAACACCTTGCTTCTCAAACAATTCCTTCCTCCGTCGTACCCACATGGTACACCTGCCCAAGTGTTTTGAACCTCAGTAGACTGATTTTCTGTTTTTGAAAGAGGGGAGAGCATTACTTGTTACGTTTCTTCTCAGATAATCCAGAATTCTACAAGATATTGCCTCCTGTCAAATGAAAACGGGATTTGAATTCAGTGAAAAGTGAAATAAGGTAAGATCAGATATTACAAATATCTGCAAATAGCATAATTTTCTGTGGATCACACATACCCCCTTCTAGCATTACAGCAATATTTACACCCCTAAGCATTGTCTGGTACATACACACAACATAAACACACAGTAAACTCTATTCACTTAGTGAGTACTTCTCTTGTCTCTTGGCATCAAGATGAAGGCCAAAGCCAAATTCTAAGTGCACAGCTTTCCATTTAGGTCTAAAATATGACTTTTCTTCCCCCAGCGAGGGAGGACCACTTTGTTGCAATGATGAAAAATATCCTGGTGAGATTGTGTGTGTGTGTGCACCTGTGTGTGAGTGAGGGAAAGAAAAAGAGTTAGAGTGAAGATGGTAAGAAGTGAAGGGCTGGCTGGCTTTCAAGGCCTACTTTGTAGCCAGAGAGCTGGGGCTGGGATCTCTGTTAATGTGTGTTTCTGTATATACCATATATTTACATGTGTGTGTGTGTTTGTGTGTGTTTGTGTGTGTGTGTGTGTGTGTGTGTGTGTGTTTGTGTGTGTGTGTGTGTTTGTGTGTACTCCTCAGACCAGAATGGGGAGAGCGAGCACTTCAGCAATGACAAGTAGGTAAACAAAATCATCCGTGCAGAAAAAAGAGAGACAGAGATGGACCACAAGGAGGGATGGAAGATTGTAAGAACCGAGAGGGAAAAGAAGAAAGGGAGGTATGATGGACATCTGAGGAGACAGATAAGCAGGAAAAAAGCAGGAGGAAAGGTGTGAGGCAAAAAAAAGAGGAGAATGTGTACATAAAGACAGATACAAGAATGAAGAAACAGGGAATGGTTTAAAGAATTACACAATAGAAGAACAAATTCCAAAATAATAAATTAGGTCAGATATGAATATTACAGATCCAAGTCTAAAATAAAGTCAAATAAATTGAAAATAATAGCAAAAAATAAAGATGGAAGTCAGAAAGCGAGGATGGAAGGAAAGCCATGAGGACAAAATATCTTGGTAAAGCAATAAAAGAATACGCATTACAAGACAAAGACAACGAAAGCACTTTTTAAGTAAGAAATTAAGTAAAGTGTTCAAATAAAGTAAAGGCTAGTCACAATCCAGTATCACACTGTATGAATTACACGGGAGGCTGATGCATTATGCATTCGCAACCAAATGCAACAAAACCACAATCACCACCCCTCACTGCTTGAATCCAATCACTTTGCATGACAGATAGCTTATACAAACACTAAAGGCATTATGGGAAAGCACCTCATGCGTCTTGGTGTCTAGGGGCCGCTACATATGGAAGGCACTGTTGTCTGCTAACGCCATCGTCAACAGTAACACGAGCGCAGTTACTAATCTAGCCACTCCAACTAAATCACACCGGAGTAAGTAGTTCATGTTCATGAATACTGACAAAACCGTGTGCATGTGTTATTATGTTTGAGCATGTTTATTTTATGTGTGTGTGTGTATGTGTGTGTGCGTGGCGCATGTGTTACGTGCGGGTGAGTCTTTGAACATCTGTATGCATCCCTACCTCCCTATTCCTATTCCTCCTCCCTCTGTTTCCTCTCCATACAGCTCTGCCATGATGAAGTCCGTCGCAGGGTCCCCGACCCAATATCCAATGCCTAATAAACTAATACATCATTAATGAGAGGGAGGGAGGGATGCAGAGAAAGAGAGAGTCCACTGCCAGGCTATAGCAAGCTATTCCTCCACAGCTCAATAGGCTTTCTAACAAGGCTCTGTCCTTGAGAGAGGCTGCATACTAAAAACTTCTCCATCGGCCGCTGTGCCAAGCAAGGGGAATTCATAAACAGAGGACAGAGAGAGCGAGCGAGCGAGGGAGGGAGGGGAAGGGAAAGGAGGGCAGATGCAAGAGGTTCTTAGAAAAGGGAAGGAGGGAGACAGAGAGAGAGAGGGAGGAAGATGAATCATGTTCTACTTTAATTGTCCTTCTCTTATCTTCCTGTTTAGTTTGGGTCAGACTGTCTGTCTGACCCGTACAGTAATGACACATGATCAATAACCAGTTTATTAGTTTGTTTGTCTGACTATTTCAGCCAGGACTGTGTGTGTGTGCAATTAAGTGTGTGTGTCACAGACAGAAATCCCACAAGAATGAGTGGGTAGAGAAAAGAGGGCGCCACTTAGCTTCACAGAATCTCCATAAAACTGAATACATCGCTTTACAGGTAGACACCGCTAAGCAGAGTGCGATATGAAATACGTCTCATACTTACACATAACTACACAGAAATAAACAGCACTACTAATTACTTTCGAAAGAGAGAGCTGAGAACCACTCCTGTCACTCGGATGTATGTTTGTATTCATAAACACACATGCACGCGCTCAGACACACACACACACACACACACACACAAATTGGACGTCTCTGAGCAAATACAGCCGCAGGCCTCATTTGAATAGAGATAATTGAAAATCAGACTTGTTTATCAGGCTAAATAGAATGACAGACACTCACAAAAGGAGGCAGAGAGAGCGAGCTTAGCGAGTATTAGCATAATGTTCATGGCTGAATGATTTCTAGGTCCATTAGGCCAGGGAAGGACATTCGAAAAGTTCACTTTTCATAGCTGGGGCTAAATGCTGAAATATGGCTTCATTTTTGAGGTGTTACTTTAAAATGATGTATTGGCATTTCAATGCTGACGCGTGGTGGCGGCGGGGGTTTGGGGAATATGCGAGACGAAATTAAAAGAAAAGGTGGAGGGAAAAAGAAAGGCACGGAAGACAGAGCGCGTAAGAGGGCCGAGGGGGAGGGTGGTTACAAATGCTCAGGAGAGATTTGGGAGAATGTCCAAGACTTTCATTATCTTTGATGCAAATTATCAGAACCCATAATTAGGCCTCTCATATCAGCATCTCTATATATTCCTTTTTTCCCGTCTATCTTCTTGTGATCAGTGCACAGTATGGGGTTGAGAGAGGCGTCATACCCCATGCTTATGCTGTTTGTTTCTCTCGGGGGCCCCTGGCATGGCTCAACGCCTGGTCGTCCCCTCAATTAGTCTCCAAGACACATAACACACACACACGATATGCTCTCTTGATGAAACACAATGGCTACAAATGAAAGGAGATACTTGGCCCACATCACAAGCCTTACTTAAACGTACTGTACTGAACCGTGAAGGAAACACATCCACAACTGAGCTGTGGATAAATAGCTAAAATATTGGGAAACGCATGCAGAAAGAATAAAACATTGAGAACACACATGATGACATCTGTCGGAGTATTACCCAGTGCCACATAAAAATCCCTGCTAACGCGTGCAGGGTGAGATTAGGCCAATGTCTCCTCCAATTCGCATCCAAATAAAGAGCCACCAAATTCCATTATCACCTGAAAACCAATGTTCACCCGGCTTGATCCCGTCGCTTCCAAACTTCGAAGCAGCGAGAGGAAAACTAGAGCAAACTGAAGAAATCCTCCAGCCTAAGCCCAAATTGCCTCAGGTCAGCCCTCAGACGATACAACACTGCCCTTGGTCTAACAAATTAGAACTACACAACAAGGAAAATCCATTTACCTGGAAGGAAAACCACAAGAAAAAAGTGTTAGATAATGTTAGATAAATCAGAAAACACTGTGCAGGAAAGACAGTCTGGTGTTTTATAGAATGAAAACTGATCAACCAAAAAAGAAAAAAACAAACAAAAACAGTGCAATGTAGAAGATAGGATAAACATAAGCCTTTATCAGTCATCTGTTTGTGTGTGCTGATGTATAGAGGGGGATCCCTTTCTCCTCCCTGCAACAGGTTTATGATGGGATTAGCCGTCGCTGTGGGCGACTGGGAGTCATCTGGAGGACTTGCTGTTCTCTTAACTCATTCTCGTTTCTGATATTTATAGTTTATTAGGTTAAAATATGGCTTTAATCAAAACAGAATTTCAAAGCAAGTGCTCTGAATATGACAGATTCACAACACAAAAGTGAGCTAGATAATATTTACGTGTAGGCAATAGATCAAGGAAAAGGCACATTTATCCAAGTTAATATCCTGGCTCAGTGCCCTTGTGTCAGGTACAGCTATCCAGAGGTAAAAGTCAAAGTCAAGCTTCCCATTTCCCCGGTGAGATGGGGTGATTAGCTGGTGGAAGAAAAATTGCAGGATGATGGGACGGATAAAGCTGGTGGGGCCTCCGTAAAGACAGGGAATCCTGGGCAAGAACATTAAGTGATGGAGCAAGTTTTAGAAGTCCGAATTTAGGCTTTCTTTGCATTAATGTATCACGGAAGGCCAACACGCGGTGGGTGATAAGGCAAAGGACACAGGCGGATAAAGAAGTACAGAGACAGAAAAAAGACAAGCAGAGGACAATGACATTGTACCTCCTTTGGGAATGTGGAAATAGGAGGGGAAGTAGAGGAGAGGAGGTTGAGAAGGAGAGGAGGAAGAGGAGGAGGAGAGGGCAATTTGGTTTCCACTCTTCTCTAATCTAATATGTGTAACTGTGACTGATTCTCTGTCCTAAACCAGCACCCCAGACACAGGGAAAGGGCACCAAACTTCTCTGCTAGCCTGAGGGAGATGAACCAAGTGGGGAGTGGAGCTAGAGAGAGAGGGAGAGGGAGAAGTGGAGGGCGAAATAATGTGTCAGCTCTGGTGAAAAAGAGCTATAGTACCAATTCCAGAAATAGGAGACAGATATTCCCAAAGCTTGTGTATTATTGCCAGGATGTTGGACAAAGCAAATATCTAATACAGCGCAGTAAATCCTTTGAAGGTGTTGGTGTGTTTGCGTGAGAGGATGAGGACTCCACGGAGAAGCACCAAATCACAAATTTTTCACACCACCGCAGGAACATGCTGACTGTGAAGCAAAAAAAAAAAAAAAAAAAGTGTGTTTCTGTATGTGTGTCCTTTTCAGAGTGTGTGTGGCTGTGGCCCTATTTGGTGACTCCCACTGCAGCAGGGCTAAGGTTAGCTATTTGCTCTTTTCACACCTCACGGGGTAAAAAAAGACTTGGAAGCATTGGGGAAATTCAGCTATTAAGACTTCTTAAATCTCCTTTTCACCGCAGGCCAATATCTTGTATGGCTAGCCTTGCTTTGAGACACTAATACCTACCAAAACTGACACACACATACACGTACACACAGACAGAGCCATGGTCCTGCATTCTCCATTAGCTTATTGATTTTGGGAGGGAGAAAGGGCTTAGGGCAGGATCTCTCTACAGTGGATGTCTCAAAAGGCAAGGTCAGCAATTCACTTTGTAAAAACAAACAAAAAAAACCCAACACATACATGAATGATTATTAAATTGTGCAAAAATGAAACGTTTTGTGGAAAGTTTTACGCCGTTGTTTTTTTTTTTTTCCTTACAAGTTATTTAGTCATTTTCAATAGCAGGATGTTTCTTCCCAACACAAAAGAAAGGTCTACCCATTTTTTTTTTTAAACAGTCTGCACCAAATCCTCAATTTTTTTTCGATACAAACAAATAAACAAACTGCTTCTCAGGCTGCTGACTTCAAACACAAGCAGAGCATCCAGCGTCACAGTCAGCCATCAAATGAAGGAAACACCAGGGAAAAAAACAAAAAACAAACTTACATCAGCAAATGTTTTTGGGTTTTGCCAGTGCTTTTTTTTTTTTTTTGAGGCACAGCATGGCAACGTGTAAGGGGTGGGTGGGGGTGTTCAGTTAAGGAATCACAATATAGTTTGATTGAGCACAGAAGTGTGAGCACAGTAAAAATGAAAAAAAAAGCAGATTTTTTTGACACATGGTACTTGTACGGGGACAGAGCCAT
>JAPQRN010000016.1:11625561-11641614 GCA_037367275.1 Coranthus polyacanthus | reverse complement strand
CACGCACGCACAGAGCGACAGGAAGGAAGCAAAGCAAAGCAGAGAAGGAAACGGGGACAAGATTTCAAAAGCGCTGAAACGAAATCCTCCAGAGTTGAGATCACAGAAACACTAAAAAAAGAGAGAGATGAAAGCGCAGTCGCTCTCTTTTTGAGCTTTTTTAACACACAAAACATCGCCCTACGTTCATTTTTCGGAAGGTAAAATCTCAGCTCTGCGTCTCCCCATTTGAAAACTCTGTATGGCTAATACTTTTTTCAGCTGGTCTTCTTCCTTTTGTGTTGGAAAATGATTCGCTGCTCTCGTCCCCCTAAAGACATTTTAATAATTCTCTCACTTGCCCTTCTTCTTCTCTCTCTCTGTCTCTCTTTCCTTCTCTCTTGTCTGTCAGTCCTCCTTTTTACCCCTCCCGATCCTTCATTTCTTCCACCCTGCTGGCTGCTTCCTGCCTTCATCAGTTTGCAATTTAAATATTTTGCCTTTTTTAAGTGCAAGGACAAAGTTATTATGGCTGGATTTTCTTGTCTCGCTTCCTCTCATTTACTTCCATCCTCTGCGGTTCTCGTCTACTGGAGAGTGCGCGAGAGACAAAATGAATGACAGAGAAAGACAAAGAGAGATAATAAGTGATAGATGAAGAGGAAGAAAGGGTGTAGAGGGAAAGAATAAAAGTTGTTGGGCGGTGAGATAAATGAGATCCAGAATGAGAGCAAGGAGAGAAGAAAGACAAAAGGAGAGACATGAAGCAAAAATAGAGATGGAAGAAGACAGGTCCCAACTGTCCATACCTACAATTTATTCACTGAATCAAACAGGACTATTATTATTTGCTTCTCGAAGGCTTCAGAAGTGGTAGAAACAGCAGAGCCAATCAAAGATTTGGAAGTGTAAAGACACAAAAATGGTCATGCAACAAGCATAGACAGTCAGACACTGCTTGTTTTCAGCCTTCAAGAAATTATAACTGCTGCTAACTGACCCGTTCTGTCTGCTGAGAAGTCACTACAGTATCCCACTCCTCCAGGCGGAAAATGGTAATCCTACCCTTCCTGAATGTTGATATTTAGCTTGGTGGTAACAGACTAGAAATACTGCAGGAAAAAGTTACCATTATAGAAATTAGACCATCAAATGGTAAAAATTTAAAAAAAAAAAAAAGATGAAGAGGAAGGTTCAGAGACGGAGAAGACAGACACAAACAATCATAAGAGAGAGAGAGAGAGAGAGAAAGGAGAGAGACTACGGTCGAGAGAGGTTGTGCATGTATTCGTAGACTGCAGTGTGTTGGTTGCTCTGTCTGAACGCAGCAGGAAACTCAATGGACTGGGGTCCTTCATTATGCAGCCCAGGCACGGCTGACTGAGGAGCTGCCTGTTTACACAGTCGAACCAAAACGCAGAGTCGGCTTGAGTCACACCGCCCGACACACACACACAACTTTTAACTGGCTATGATCATACACATAAGTGGACAGTGAGCGTTGGTTTCCCTGTAGAGGTACGTGTGCACGTAAATCTGCCTGTAAACAACGACGCACACGTGCAGAAAGAGAAGGATTCAATCTCACAATAAAGGCAGTGGCAACGTCGCTGCTAAATGCTCTTATTCTTTGTTTCTTTTATTAGAAGGTAGGATTCAAAAGCAAGAGAAGAAGCAAGAAAATGACAGATTGGAGGCTGGAAAGCAGATGTCAAGTGCTTATTTCAAAGGAGTCAGACGTCATTAAGAAGGACAGCACAGCGTCATGTAAACACTGTCTCAAGATACAGTACAGGTGTGTCCGTCTGGTGGTTGGTCCCCGTTAAGTTTAAGAATTGACAGAATGTCACAGAATTTAGCACAAATATTCACTTGGACTTGAGGAAGGACCGATTATTTTGGCAGCCAATGGTCAAGGTCGCTTATTAAATAAACTAAAAGGTCTCTAAGCCAAGGTGTCTGTCAGTAATTGTAGTTGTAGTTAATTGAGAAAACCGCGAGAACAGTTTATGATGCAAGGATAGCGGACGCATCTGATTGAAATTACAGCTCTTTTTCTCATAAAGCTGATTACAGTAAATATGTGTATGCCTGAACCTGTGGCGGATCTGTTTGTCATCAAATTGACAGAATATTTCCCAAGAAGGTTACGGTGAGATGGAGACAAAAAAAACCCCAAAAAAACTGTGGCTACATACCTGCGCTACATCTAAAACAAAGCAGACAACAGACAGACATATTACGACACGTGGATTCTTTAAGTCTGGGAAATGAGGGGGAGTAGGGACAGACGTGCACAAGATGAAACACACCCACATGACAGAGAGAAAAGAGGCACAGAAGTAGTATTATGTGACACACTATATATATATAGAAGCGCACACACACATCATAGAACCTCCATACAATCAGCTCACCTAACATTATTCACCTTTCAGATAACAGACGAATCCTTCAAAACACTGTGACCTCTGACTGGACCTGGACTATTTACTCACTGCAGGCTTCTTGGCAACACTATTGCTGTTTGACTTTATATAAACTCACTGCCATCTTTTGCAAGATTTTAGTTCAGCTCTAAAAAAAAAATTAAATAATTTAAAGCCATTAAAGGTCCTTTTTTCAAAATTTCTCATAGTTTTGGAATAATCGGTTCCCATGTAAGCCTGAGGGTGTTGTTCATATTCTCCCAAACACTTCCCTTCTCTCCACCTGTCAACAAAGACCTTCAGCGGCAACAAAAAAGCAACTTTTATTTCATTTTTGAGGAGGTTTTTGCTGACCTCGCCCCCTCCTAAGCAACCAACTGTGTCACAACAAGGATGCGATCCTTCTCTAGTTCCTCAACTTTGATGGAAAATATTGGCGAACTATATATATTAAGAAAAATGCAGGCAGGATTTACTGAATACTTTTAATATTAGTGTATCTAAAGCTGTGTTTAAATAATATGCAGACAAACAGTGATTTGTTCATAAATACACATGGAGTGCAGAATTGTATTTCTCAAGCACAAGAGAAGACGTCAGCTAAAGACTAATATATTCCAATGAATTGATAAAAAACCAAAAAACTTCCTGTCTTGTTTACATATCCTAATCCCGTAGATATAACACTCGGTGCATTTGTGGTTTGGTGTGTCTCTGCTCTGGTGGATGTGTCTAATGAGCGATCCTTCCCTTCCAGCGCTCCCAGTATCAAACGTCTCCTTCCACTCCAGTCGTTTACCCGGGGACTGATTCTCTATGAAGTCGATGCTACTGCTTGTTCCAGTGCTTCGGCTTCAAACGCCGACGTGCCTTTTGGGGCTGCACACATATCTGCTCTCTTCCTCTTTCTCTCCTCCTCTTCCTCTCTCTCCCTCTCTGTTCCCCCTTTTCAAGTCTTCCCAGGCGTCTGCGAGTCTTTGTCTTTTCTCTCTCTTTCTTCTTTCAAGGCAAGACAGGTGGGAGCAAACAGCCTGGCAGTTTTTCCTCTTCTTTTTATCTACTTTCTTGTTTTCTTTCTGTGGCTGCTCTCTCTATCCCCCCCCCCCCCAACACACACAGACACACACAGACACACACACACACACAGACACACACAGACACACACACCCCCAATCGCTCTGTTTCTCCAAATTGAACTAAGAGAAATCATTGATCTACCATTTTGAGGGAGGGAAGTCAGCTTTGGTGTATTTTCACACATACACAAAAACACGCAGCCTTGTGGATTGAGCTTACTGTATGTAAATACATACTACTAGGAATTTTGGGAAATTATCAACCTGATGCACATTTTACATCCACAAAAGGAAGTTACTCACAGAGAGAACAGCGAGAATAGCTTCAACCTTACTTTATTAGTCGCTTTGCTGTTTCTACATTAAAAGGAAAACTGCAGTTTATTTCAGTGTTATTTTGCCGGGGCTTTTTTTGAGAGATGTGGATGCAACAGAGATGGCTGGATAGCAACTACCGATGCTACAGCTCATGGTCGGGGCCCTCAAACCTCGAGTCACAGGGGCTCCATATTTTATTTTTTTATGATGCAGTGTTCCCTGCTCCCATTAAACACACCCCTCAACTATATTCAGCAGTGCTGGAAAATAACCCCACGTCCCAGCACTGTATTTCTACTGCTACAGAATTACAGCAGATGTTTTTAAACCCAGAACTAAACCACAGTCAGAGATATACAAATAAATATCAATATGAATACAGTTATTCAGTGTTTCTCCGGCAGAATTGTATTCCTTGCAAGGCAAAAAAAAAAAAAAGCCTTTAAAAAAATCAGCATTTAGATAGGGAAAACTCTGGGACATACTGCATTTAATATTACAATGAACTTAAAAAAATATAATTGAACAGCAAGTGGTCAAAGAGCAGAGTCGGCCCTACAGGAGGAAAGAGCCAAGTTAATTTATGAGCAAAAATCCTATTAGCATGTGTCTAGTGGCATAAAGCCATCAGAAATAAACAGAGAGAAGAAAGCTCAATTTAAAATGAAATGCGCTGTGTGAGGGGGAAAAAGGCTTTCTCTCTCTGTCTCTCATTGCTTCCTCTGAATCGCTTTATTACTCTCCTCCAAAAATCATCCCAATTACAGAGCTAATTTTAGCCTCCAGTCGGTGTGCGTTTGTGTGTTTTTACCTTTGCAGTAGATGGGAAAAAAGAGGCTTAATACAGCAGGCAGAGGTCAAACTAACTAACCTTTGTTGGCTTCACATAGCTCATAACACCCTGTAACACAACACTGAACTGATAGCATGTGCGTGTGTGTGTGTGTTTGTGTGGAGACACAGAAAAAGAAAAAGAGAACGAGACTTAACAGCATGCTGTATGTGCTCTCTTCCCAAAAAATGTGTGAAAAGGAAGGAGACAGCTTGCATGAAAATCCCCACATTTGTGAGTTTGCCTGTGTTTGTGTGTGTTTGAGCTTAGTGCATTATGTTGCGGTGTGTTTTTGAGTGTACACAACTGCCAAAATGTCATTCCAGTAACACAACGATCATCAAAGCCTGCGCCAGCTATCCTAAAGACCATCTAGTGATATTCATAAAGAGCATAGCAGATAACAGCCTTGTCATGTTAGCTCCTCCATAATCCAGACGTCTAGCCTTTCATCTACACTAGTTTGTGTGTTTGCGTGTGTGTTTGCGTGTGTGTGTGTGTGCGCATGAGAGAGAGAGTCAGAGAGAGGATGATCATATATGCTCCTGTTGTTAAGGCTTATCACCGAGATCAGAGTGATGTCAAAACAACTGTGCGCTGGCAGGTGATGACACAAACACGCATACTGTACACACACACACACACACACACACACACACACACACACAAGGAATCACACATGCACACGGTACGAGGACACACACACTTACTTCACAAACTGGCCGTGCACAACCACGGACCATGCAAGGACACATATTCACAAAAACGACACACGGATGCACATAGTATTTCCCTTCAGACAGGTGTAGTGGAGTCAGTCCAGGTATTTGAGCTGTTGTAGCACAGCCAGCAACAGCCTCAGTCTAATTACCTCTGGGACGCCGACATCACGCCAGCAGCAAAGCAGGTGTGTGTGTGTGTGTGTGTGTGTGTGTGTGCGAGGCAGAAAGTGAGAGTCATAACTGTATATTTGTCTCTGTAGGCGTTCCAAATTGAAATGTATTTTGAGAGAGAAATGTTAATAACAAACCTTGATCAATATTTCACAAACCACAGTTGATTTTCCTGTTAACAGGTTCGCTGGTTTGTACCCAAATGTAGAAAAAATTAAAAGTAAAAAAAAAAAAAAAAATCCTGGGAACATTTCTGACAGCATCTACTCTGACGTTTGAGTCTGTCGATGTGTCCGCAGGGGCAGGCGTTTTGAACTGATCTTCCGATGCGGAGCTGATCAAAGGTGGAGCATTTTTTGTTGTGAATACGTTGAGATGCTAAATAGTATATGGAGAGGCCTCTGCTCTTTAAAAGCGATGATTTATAGATGGACAGAGTTATTAGGAGTAAAAGCCAAAACAGACACAGACGAGAGAAAACTCAACTTTATCGACTCATGGGGAACATCTCTGGGAAATGCTGCCCAAACACAAACTCGGTTAGATGTCCAAAAAAAAAAAAAAAAAAAAAAAAAAAACCTACAAGGTATCTGTTTGCTGTGTTGTTTCATCTTGTTATTTATGCATTTTGTATGTACTGCTTCATGTCTGTGTGTGCTTCTCGTTCCTGTTTCAGCATTTCCGTGAGAGATCAGCAGCAATCTCCCGCCTGGTCCAATCAATAGCTGGTTACTGCAGCCTAATGTCTTCCACAGAGAGAGCTGACACACATACACAAGCAGATAAACACCAGCGCAGAGGCATATGTTAACATGCATAAAGGACAAACGCGTAAAAAAAAATGGGAGAGGAAACAGCGGAGTGCACATAAGCATTTAAAATAACATCAAAATCTTTGACAATGTGTCGTCTAACGTGCATGTTGCCTTATGAAACATGCTAATTTCCAAGGTCTCCGGTAAACAAATAGCTCTCAGGGGGCAGCGTTTCAGATAAACGGCCTGAACCCCGTCAGCTCAGAGGAGAACAAGACCATGTTTGAAAAAAGGAAAAGTGGGATGAGATAAAAGAGGAGGGGGAGGAGGAGACGAGCCATTAATATAGAGAAAGAAACCAAGCAGGAAATGAAAGTTTAGATTCCTTCCTTCATCTGCTGAGATGGGTTTTATGGCTAAAACCTGTTTAAGCAATTGGATCTGTCATTTTATTTTTACGGCGGAGGAAAAACTGTTCTAAACTGTTTCAGCAATTTCTTCTTGTATTTTACCAGCAAATCCTTTGCTTTTAGAGGATGCTTTTTCTCTGAGGTGCTTACAGACAGTTTAATAACAGAAGAAACTTAAATTCCTCGATGTAATGACAGGTGATGAAAAGGTCAAAAGGTCAGGGCCATTCTAACCTAATAATATTTCCGGGATCAATAAAAAAATCAACTAAGACAGCTGTGTTTTGATAAGACATACTACTTTACAGATCCAGACAGCATTGTAATGCTTCTGAGAGAAGTTAAAGTGAGCCCATAACAGCAGATGCTGAGCGACTCCTCTGCTCCGACTGGACTTCTAAGTGTATTTCTTCACAGTAATTGAGGTAAAGTGAGGCTGTGTCTACAGGAGCTGTCTACCACTCACCGCAAGATGAAGACTTACAGCAGAAAAGACATTTAAGGAGGTTTTTGAAAGAGAAAGGATCGCCTCAGATATGCTTCCGCTGGCAAAATCTATCAGCACAACCTCTGCAGCAGCATTAAATGCATACTGGGAAACGGGCTGTCATACAAGAGAGTGAGGATGGATAGGTTCTGACAGTTTTCATCCCACATATTATCACATATGATCAGTTTTTGATTAACAGACAAGGATTCTGTTCTGGTCTATTTGAGCATTTCCTTTTTAATCATCTGAACCCAGTGACCTTTGACCTCCACCTACAGCCATGGATGGCGGGCACCGTTGTAGCTGGTTTGCGCAAATACAGAAAGAGAAAAAAATAAAAAATAAAAACACACACACGCCCACTCCTTCACAAACATCCACTTCCATTTCCACACACACTAACAACAGCGTAGCATCCTTTTGTTTGAGCCTTTGTTTTGCCGTTTCTACTTTTTCCCTGGCTGAGGGTTTGAAAGTGATTACCGATGCGGTCCACTTCATTAGCATGAGAACAAAAACAGCGTGGGGAACACATTATCACTTCACAGAGAAAGACCGAGAGCTGTCTGCCCGTTTGTTTACGCTGCTGCGTTCGGACATTTTCTACCAGCGCCGCCACTGCTGTCTCACGAGGATGGCGTTTTCTGCTGGAGGAAGCAGCTGAGCTGGGAGGGAAAGAAGATGTGTGGAAGAAAACACCAGCGGACAAAGAGGCGCACACGGAAAGGAGTATAACACTCTGATATGTGTTATGCAAAACAAAGTGCATGCATCAGTCAGGGTTACATACAGATTGAATATTCAGTTGTGCATAACCACAAAATATTCTCATTTGCTGTTTGTCCCTTTCACTCTCTGCACTGTTAAAACATATTCATCGTGTTGTCAAGTATGCAGCACAAACTGACTCCATTTACAATAGAGGTATAGGACACACTGTGCTGAACCTTCCAGAGTCTATAACTCTGCTAAGATGTCTTTTGTTGTTAAGTGCAACCAGCAGCAAACCCAGCTAAGGTGTCTTTGAGAAAAACACACAATCCTCATTAACACAGAACACCTTTCACAAGCTCATATAACTAGTATGAAAGTGAGCAAAGTGTATTATAAACATCAACGATATGCAAAAACACATTAGAGATCCCTATGCATTCAAAACATCAGGAACGCTTTATATTGAGGTACGCGTAAGTAGTTGCTTGGTAGCAAACGTTTCAGTTGCACGTGGGCCGTTTATTCTGAATTCATTCGTAGTTACTAGTGAATTAGTTTTGAGCAAGACCTGACTTCATTTACCTGGCTTCATTTAGAGTCATCTGGACACTACAACACTTGTAGTTCTGTCTTGTGTTAGATAAGTATAGACCATATTTATTAAGTGCTATTAAGGGAGAATGATCATTCTTGTGGAATTACCACCTTATGAGGCTCATAACAAACAAACTATATTCAGAGTAATTCATGCACAACTTCCTTACTTACTATCAATAAGGAGTAATTAGGAGATTACTGAGAGAATATAGCTAATGGTGTAGTAGTTGTAGAATGTGGTGGGGCAGAATAAGGCATTATTAAGTGCTTTATAATGACTAATAATGAGCCAACGTGATACTAATATGTATAATGGTGAATATGTGTAACTTAATATAAAGTGTAAGCAAAACATTTTCTATTACAGTTCAGTGAAATCATTGCTGTTTGTCCAACACTTTCCCACTAACTCTTCCCACACTCCTCTCTTATTTTATGCAAATTAATTCGGGTCACATCATATTGCAGGAGAACATAGGTCTGACCTTTTCATTGATTGCTTTGCATGCTATATTATACTGTATATGTGTCATGTATGATGAAGAATGTTAATAATGTGCTGTAAACTATGCTTGTTGATATCAGCCGGAAAGCCATACATTCTCTGAGCTGACATTACTGTTAATAACATGACATAGCAAGGGTGTCGATATTTATTTGAAAGTTTAGTTGTCTATTCTGAGATAGAATAATAACAGAGATTGAAGCTTACATTAAACGGGCATTCTCACAAAATCAGAAATGTCTGGTGAAATACAGTAAAAGCATTTAATCTCTTGTTGCCAGGGGCCCTCTGGAGTCACACCAAGGACCCATGTGAGGCTCTGAACCACAGTATGAGAACCACTGGCCTTGTAAACTTCAATTTTAAGCCTTAATCCTCCTCCTTCATCCATCCTTCTCTCCTCTCCCTCTTTCTTGCAGCCTAAAGGGAGCTGTGCAGGAGAGAAATATAGAGCAAACAAGACTGTAGCGCTCCGGAGAAAGCTATTTGGAGCTGGCTGACCCAGGGGTCAGCTGGCTGGCTGGCTTCCTGGTTAAAGGGGATTGGTGGGAAATGGAGGCAGCTCCGATTAGCCAATCACGGCGCTGAGAGCGGAAATCGATGAGGTTCCACAGAAAATGTCAGCCGGGACTGACCTTTCTGAGACTACAGTCAGAGAGGGGAGGAGGAGGAGGAGAGGAAATAAGAAGGGATGATGATGAAAGGACAGAAGAGATCTGGATGAAAAGGATGGTAAGAAATAGAACGGAGAGGAGGAGAAGATGTGGAATTATACTAAAACAAGTGAAATACAAAAAATAAAAGGCAATAAATTAAAAGATATTTAGTGACTGGCTGACGCTACTTCAGCGGAATCCTATTGTGCTAAGTATAAAGAGCATTTCTTCACACCCAAAACTTCATTTTGATTCAAGAAGCTGTGATAATAGCAGGTAAAAAATAAAGTAATATAATAACTGCTGTGCTTTTAATTATATCATAAAACCCTTTAGATGAAGGATTCAGGACGCATCCTCATCTCTCTCTGGCTTTTTTTTTTTTTTTTATTCTGACACCAACCTGCAACATTTCCCCGTGTAGTGGAAGGAAAATTAAGTTGGCAGAGGAGTTTGAGTGGAAATCATTTCAGAGATGGAAAGAACCAGAGAGAAGGGAGGAAGAGAAAGATGAGATGACCTTTACTGTCTCCTGCCCTGCCACTTCTTTGTCTTAAACCCGCCTCGCTGGGACCTGAGAGGAGAGAATGAAGGAGAGAAAGAGGAGAGAGAGGGAGAGAAGTGGGGGAAAACACACACTCTCTCCATCTGGCCTGGTGAGGATATGAATATTTCCTCTCTCGCAGTCCAAATGTCTCGTCTGTAGTCCTTTTCTCTGTGTATCCTCTCCTTTTTAATTCCCACGATCCTTAAATCTCGCTATTTCCGTTCTTATTTCATGTCATCCTTTTAACCTTTTTTCCTTCCAAAAAGAGCACTTTGAAGCTCTTGTTTGATGCCGTAGGGGAACATGTTTATCTATTTTTCTTCTCTCCAAACTCCTGTCATCAATCCATTCTTCCTTCCTCCTTACCTCAATTACATCCTTCCCTCCGTCCTTTCATTTTCCCAATTCTTGTCAGCAACTCAGAGTCGAACATGAAGCCCTGGCAACATTAATCATGTTTGATTATGCCGCACAAAAGCCAACTGTGAATATCAGATATTGAGCACCAATCTGAAGCTGTCAATTGCTACTAGTGGATGACCTTTAGGTCAAATGCCCGATGGAGAAGCATGTGTGTCTGCAAACATGCTTACCATCATGCATGCAACACAATTACGAGATGCATGTTTCATGTAAAATTTATATCACATACAACTGAGTGCACACAACAAGTGTCTGAAATGCATTTGCCTGGATTACTTTATTAAATTTTTTTGTGTCACATACATTCATTTCAATATATTTTGTTGCGATACTAGTGTAACCAGCCTCTTAAAAAATCCAGAACTTTCTTGATGTAAGTTCTTCCTCCTCTTTTTCATTAGTTTTTGATTTAAAGGCTGGCTTATTCATGGTACATGTTGCGATATAATAGCTATTTCATTAGCCTAAATGTAACTAGCAGCAGACTGGCAGGGTTTTTTTCTCTGTAACTATATTCTGCAAAGGCCCACCCATGCTGAGCATAATTTTTTTATTCCATAACGATATACATACAAGCTTCTGAAATTTACTTGCCAGGTGTTTATTTTGGAGCCTGCACATATCAGTAGGAGTACACAGATACAGCACTTTAACGTAATCTGGATCCCACTTTAACTCAAATTCAGTGTCCCTTGATTTAAAAGCCCCCAGTTTAAAATGGAACCCAGTTCCCCACTTCCACTGCTAGCCTTCCCTGCTAGTTCTTTCTGTCCTGAATATGAGCAAACAGGTCAGAGGTCACTGAGGTCCAAATGTGAACTCTTCTGCTTTGTCTCTCTTTGACATCGCCTCAACTGTCTCCCCCCTTCTCTCCATCTGAATTCACTCCATCCCCGCTCCTCCTGTCACCTCCTCATTGCCTCTGTCGACCTTGTCTCACCCTCCCTGCCCTGCCTGCTCTGTCCCAGGTTGTTTTTAATTAGGGACGGGGTGAAGGAAGAAGGACGAGAGCTCCTCTAAGCCTGGCTGCTCTTTGATGGGGAAGGATGAGGGGGTGTGCGATGTTAGAGGAGTGCAGCGGCGGGTCGTTCTCTCTTCCTCCTTCTTTCCATCTACCAACCCTGCTTTCGTTTCTAACAAACACACACTGGCGTGCGCACACGTCTGCACACGCACTCACACACATGCACAAGCAGGCGTTTCTCTTTGAACTGAGTGCTGCAGTGTGTTCAAAGCAAAGACGAAGGCAAAAATACGGGGGTGGCGAGGGGAGAGAGAAGGACACTTCAAGGTGAATTTGATTTCCACATCATTTTAACCCACACACACATAAAAACAGTGCTACCCAAGCCATACTAGCAAGTAAGCACATGCTTGAGCTCCCTCCAAACATTGGTATATGTACATGACTGACACACACAGACAGAAAACTGTTCATTCGGGTCTGTGTCTGTGTGTGTGCACATGCATTACAGTCTGTGTTATACATATTTATGAATTTTGTGCATAACAGAGGATCACCTTTAAACCTCTCTCTACTCCAAACTGCCTATTTGTATATGTACGTGTGAGTATGTGTGTGTTTACAGAATATGCATATGAGTGTGTAGGAGCAGGATGACTCATGCAAACTTGAACTGAGTCCCACATTTACTGGACAAAATATCACAACAACAATGCACTCGGAGAAACCGGCACACGGCATAAACTGTTTTAACCCTCTGTGTGTATGTGTGTGTGTGTTGTAACTGTCCACCCAATTAAAGCAATCAAGTCAAGTGCAAACCGCCCACTGTGCTGCTGCATATTGATAAGGCTAGGAGTGCAGCATGGCAACCTGGACCACTGTGGCAAACTACTCTGACCCCTGTGTCCACTTTCACAACCAACTCCAACCAAAACCACAGTGTCAACACTTTACACCACTCAACTCCCCCACAGTCAACATACACACGTGCTAGATGCAAACAGAGGCTTGACAGTATGACAAATATTGCCTTCCATCCAGAATGATTGAGGTAACGACAAAAAAAAAAAGAAAAAAAGAACCAACGGCTCATTAGACAGATAAAAACCTCCGAAAGCCCTGAGGGTGAAAGAGAAGGGAGTGGAAACAAGAAATGAAAAAGAAGAGACGGGAAAAGACTTGAGAGACGACAAATCATAACAGCTGTAACTCAATTCCGAGGCCCTACCATAGACAGCTTTCTTCATCTCCTTCTCTTTCTCTCTTCATCTTTTCATCTCTCTGTCTTTCTTTCCTTGGGCCCGGCTCCTTGGTAATTTTTTCCCACCAACCAATAAGCCATTATGTGGCAGTAATATGGCTGCTAATGGATGCAGCGACCTGGGAGGAAGCACGCGGCACGCCATTAGCCCAAATGCTATGCAAAGCTATCACAAGGCACTCTCAAAATTACCCCAACTTAGTGTGTACGCATGTGTGTTCATCTGAGTGTGTGAAATGTGTGCTGCTTATACAGGACTAATCTTCTCTGATACGTTTGAAAAGTTTGGTGTTTGGCTGATAAATGGACTTCTGACTTTTGGTCAGTGGCGCACAAAGTTATACCACGATTACAAAAAAGGGAAAATCAAGTTTTACCATTAACTGAGTAGTCTCAAATCGCCATACCTTTTTCTACACTTCTGGCTGAACCCATTGTTATTCTGGAAAAAGGGGAAAACTCCCTGGGTTGTTTGTATATGTTTGTATTTCTGGGGTTTCTTTGTATTTCTTTAAACCAATCAAATCATCTTGGGCATCAGTAAGCCAGGACGGAGCGACGGCGCCTTTCCAAAATATTGGGAGGGGAAGTTATTTTGGTGCCATGTGGGGAGGCACCCAGACATTAAGATGTCTAAAAACCTGCAAAAGAAACTCTACTATGTGATGTGTGGAATGTGCAGCATGTAGTTGCAGCTCAGACGCTATTGTTGTTGTTTCAAGTAGCGATGGGGAACTTTGGAAATAATAACACGCAGAGAATGACGACTGAAATAGTCTCACTAGCTTACTCCAACGACAAACTTCCTGTGAGTCTATACTCGATTTGCCTGTTAAAGGTAGGATTGATGGTATGGTTCTTTTATGTTTGAGCAAGGCACTGTGCACCAAATTGCTTCCCTTGTGTGAACGGAAGTCTTGTGGACAAAAGCATCTGCCGGCAGAGGGTTAGGTGTAATGGCAATGAAGACTTCTCCACTGCCCCAAATTTAATAAATAAAGCATCTACTGAAAGGAATGCAATACGCATAAGACTACTGGATTTATTATTTTTAAGAGAAAGTCATGTCTTTTAGTAAATATTATATGTAAAGGCTGATTATAGAGAGGAGACAGGAAGCAGGCAGTGAGAGAGGTGGGAATGATGTTGTTATTAATGGTCATCACCTTTAACCCTGGATAGTAACTTTAATGCCTTATAATCTCTTAAAATTGCAGCAACAGCTGCCAGATGTTTACATTTAAATATAGTACTTGAATATCTACTTTTGTTACATTTCAGCACTGCCTTTGGTGCTTCCTATCATCTTGTACATCTACTGTAGGTCACACAGCGCATCACAAATAGAATAGTGAGTCCAAACAGCCTTAAGCACACACAGAAAGACACACAGAAGCCAAGTCTTTTCACCAAAAACTCACACCCCCTCTAAAACAGACAAACATGTCTTTAAAAGAACAAAAAAAAAACATTATTAACCATAGGTCAAGAGCTGTTTGTTTAAGATGGACTGCTGCATGCTTTAGAACAATTTCACTGGGGTTTTTATCGAGGATGTGGGTTCAGGCAGTCCTAATACATAATGAAATAATTAAAACAATTAAAACGTACTCAGTCCATAGAGAAACAACAATTAAAACTTAATAAGAATCAATTATAACAACCAAACCTTACTCAGTACACACAGAAACATTCTCAAGAATTAGAGCTCATAAAGAATCCATTAAAAACAAGATGTTTTCACTGAGCAGAAGGGATATTGTTTCTTAATTTCCAGTGTGCTACGTTCATCTAGAGATGGGGGTTTTATTGCAGCCCAACAAAACAGAGTCACACAATCACAGACACACTACCGAACAGGGGGATTTCATCCATCTTGGAGGTCACAAGTCACGGAGACCTCAATCACATTGTTGGCACACTTACACACAGTGTCACAAATACGTACACACACACAGAGACACAAACACATAAACAGAGAGACAGAGAGGGAGGATTTGTTTAATCATTTGGCCAAGTCTGACAGATGGCCACACACTTCCAAAAGAGCAGTGTGACTGGGAAAATGGGCCATTAGTGACCCTCGCGCTGTGTGTCTGTGTGTGCTTAGGCATGTATGACAGTGTTACAAAAGCAAATGTTACACAAGTATTGTTTCAGTCCTGCTGTAACCCGCTGCCAAGCCCTGATAGTAATCAGGCTGGCAGCACAGTAAACAGTTGAAGTGGACTGAACAACAGGCATCAGGAGAAAACCGTTTACACCTCAGTGCCTCCTTCCTCCCTTTCTTTCTTTCCCATCCAAAACCCTTCTCTCTGCCTCTTTTTCCTCCTTATTCTCTCTTTTCTTCCTCCTCTTTTCCATTAGACATCCTCTTTTTTAACTGTCACGTAACTTCCTCCAAACACAGAAGCCTTTCCTTTCCTTCCCACCTTCTTTATCCTTTCATCCAACAGTTTGCGAGACACAGGGTAAAGATGCATGCCTAAAAGGAAAGCCCACATTTCTGGTCAAGAGGAGAAACAAACCTACTTTTAAACTTTAGGAAACACCACGATATCAGGTTGTTGCAAATGTCACAATGACGACCTTTTAAAGGAGCTGGATGAAGGAATGAAAGAGAATGCTGCATGGTCAAACAAGTCTGCCACTGGTGAAAACTGAAAAAATCCTAATTAGATACAAAGAACCAAAGTGGCACAAGCAGCTCCAGCCACTTGTCCGTATTTCGACGTAATAAGCAACACGTTAGGGCATCATTAACCGGAGTATGCTGCATGTAAACAGGAATATGACTGCAATATTCCTTTTCATTCACCACGTAAAACAGAATATTGTCTGTTTTGGAATGTGGGCAAAAAACTGAATATGTTAAGCATGTAAACGTGACGAATGAAATGAAGATTTTTAGCGTGGAAAGACTGGCCCATATGTATTACAATATGTGCACAATCACCCACATACTGTGAATGCACATGCATGAATAAAGTAAATACTCATAGAGCATGCACACACTGGGGAACTGGGACTTTGTAACATAATTAACACACTGTTGAACTGGTCTTTACATAAGAGGAGGGCTCAATTACATACACATAGAGAAAAGGATCTTG
Source organism: Coranthus polyacanthus (assembly GCA_037367275.1). Taxonomy (NCBI): domain Eukaryota; kingdom Metazoa; phylum Chordata; class Actinopteri; order Kurtiformes; family Apogonidae; genus Coranthus; species Coranthus polyacanthus. The sequence goes on along the minus strand of JAPQRN010000016.1, from coordinate 11,625,649 downwards.
CACACACGCACACACACTCATACAATGGCACAAACAAATATAAAGCTCGTTGGCTCACACACACACACACACACACACACACACACAC
>JAPQRN010000016.1:11587960-11607203 GCA_037367275.1 Coranthus polyacanthus | reverse complement strand
ATATGTGGTGTGTGTGTTTCTTGTGTGTGTGTGTGTCCACTCTATCTTAATAGGTCCATTTGTAGCAGGGCCTGTTCTAGTGCTGTGTCCTTCAGATTGGACTCTATCTCAGCAATCCCCCTGACCTTTAGCACAAAGAGACTACAAGAGAGGACCAGAGCACCAACACAGTCACACACACATACACGCACTCACTCCTGAACAGCTTATACACACACAAAGCCATAAGCGAGCTCGCATTCTTACTCATATAAACAGATATATACGTACACACACATATATATATATATATATATACATATATATATATATACACACACACACACACACACACACACACACACACACAGACACACACAGACACACAGACAGACACACACCAGCATGTGTACTGGCCTTCCCTTAGGGATGATGTCAGATGGCGCTAACAGTGTTAGCTGCAGATGTCGTTGCCAGGGCTTTCATTCTCATTCCTCTACACAGGCTAATCAAATAAAAGCGAGTCTTTGTACCATCTTCACTTCACACACTCTTTGCAAGTTCCCGTCACCACCACCCCCATCCGCCCATTCACTTCAATTGCTTTGGCTTGTAGTTAAAGAGGACATCCACCCAAACTGGTGTACACCCACATGACTTTTGCTAAGCATGGAGGAACAATAGCGGTGTGTTGGCGAGCTCGACTTTGACTGTGACATTTTTTTTTTTGGTGTTTTCTCTTTCTCTCTCTCTCTGTCTGTGAAGTCTGTATCCAGGAACAAATGTAGCGGCATTTCCTAACAAATGGCAGCTAAATGAGGCCCCTAGGGTGCTGTGCCGCTAACTACCGGCCCCCTTTTTTTCTAAGCCATTATGATTGTCCTAACCGTTCCAAAAACACCTCTCCCGTTCTCATTCATTTGCATTTGAATTGCTGCTCGGCTGTACAAAAACAAACATAAATCAAAAAAGGGAAAAAAGAAGAAAAAAAAAAAACAGTGGCGGATTCTGGTCGAGCAATTAGCGAGTGTCAGTCAATGTAGAGGTAAAAAACACACTAAATTAAAAACATTGTCTCAAATACACGCAGACACACACACACACACGCACAAAGCCTGGCTGACATATATTTTTTTCTTTTTTCCCCCAATTTTATCATTTAGTTTTTGCCTGAAAACTCATCAAACTTAAGTGCTCGTCAGCAGCGGCCAATCGGAGTGTGGCAGGCCCAGGGTTGCCGTGGCGATACGCGGGGACATTTAGAGGACTCCGATAAACTCTGCCATTTAAAAGGTTATGACAATTAACGCGGCTCTCCGCAAATTACCACTGCCAGACCTTTACCCACGGACGTCTCTCTCTCCCTCTTATCACCCTGCACCCAGGCTCGCTCGCTCTCTCCCTCCCTCTCACGCTCTCTTCCTCCTCTCTCTCTCACCATATGCCCTCCATTTCCGCAGCGCGTCCTCCCTCTATCCCTCGCTCCCTCCCTCTTCCTGTCCGCCCCCTTCCAGCCAGCAGCACTTTTATTATCCCGTTAATTAACAGAGTTCTTCACTTAATATTCAAATGGTGACCAATTAATGACATTGAACTTTGGGTGCCCCAACGCCGCGCCCCCTCCACACACACACGCACACACACACACACACACACCTTCTCACCACATCTTTTTCACTTTTTCCTTCACACACAATTTCCAGTCAATTCCAGTTCTACCCATCCCACCTCTCTGTCGCCAAGGTGAGTTCCCATTTCCGAATGAGAGAGTGTGTGTGTGTGTGTGTTCAGGGGAGGGGGTGCAGCACTGTGATTGAGGCAACAGAGCAAGTATACAGTGCGGGGGTAATAAAGCCAAGGGGGCAGGCCGGAGAAAGGCTCGACAGCCTTTTAATTAACCTGGTGTGATTAAAAGCGGGGGTGGCGAGGGATGGGGGAAAGAGCCTGCTGCTGCAGCCGGTTGGGGGCAGAGAGGTGACAGACAGGAAATAGGAAATGGCCCATAGTGCTTCCACATAGTGGAAGGTAAAGAATCCAGGTGACTGTATGTGGGCGCCCCATTGTTTGTTTTAGTTAAATTTACTGACCTACATATTATTCGTTATTAAAATTATTCATGCTAAAGTAAAGCAATAGCATAAAGAGAAAAGGCCTTTAATGGGGTTTCTGCAAGTTGACTTTTTAAGACCTTTTTAAGACCATTATGAAAGCAATTTCAGACCTATTTCACATCTCGCTGCACTGGGGTTGGACTTTGGTGATGCTCCCAATGTGAATACAGAACAATATTGGGTTATGGTAGCCATTTACTGGTGGCTTTTGAAGGAGGCTTTATGATTTTCTCATGTGACTCCAATGCCTTTATAACCAAAGTTCCTAATTTGAGCATTTTCTTGCACAAGGTGCAGCTGGCAAATTCGTTATTTTCAACAGGCTTCAACCAAGTACCAATCAATTTTTAAGACCTGTCAAGATCATTTTAAGGCCTAAAATTCACATTATTGAACTTTAGACTTTTTAAGTACCTGCAGAAACCCTATTTAAGTGCTCAGAAAAAAAAACCATTTGACAGCCAATTAGACTATTATATCTGAATATTTTACAGTTTAAAGCAAAAAAAAAAAAAAAACGTAAACCCTACAGGGCTCTGAACATTGTTTTTTGCCAAACTACAGAGCAGGGGGGTGGCTCAGGGGCTGAGGGGTAAAAAACCAGTGTCCCAGGGTTCGATTCCCGGTTCAGGAGTCATACTTCCATGTCAATCCACGCATCTCTTGTTTGCTGACAACTCTCTAAAGTTTTACTATCAAACAACAGTAAAAAAAATCGCCCCAAAACACTGAGAAAATAAACGACAGACATCCACATAGTTATATAATCTGAAGTAAATACAAAATAGTATTAAAAGCTTAAAGTCATCCTGTTTTCTCAGTGTGTAGCCACATGGTGGACATGCGATGTGCTGTGTTCACAAGCAGCATAAGCATCTTAAGAAGCATAAACCAATGAAGCAGCTCCTTCCATGTAGGTCCCTGTAAGTGAGCTTGTCTCCTCCAATCAGCTGAGATCTCCTCTAGGCCAATACGCTGCTCCCCAGAGCCTACTCTCGGAAAGGAAGAGGAAGTAGTTAAGGCCAATAGAGGAAACGACCAGTGGGATCAGTTTCACAGAGGAGAGTAGATAGGTGGGTTTTACTGTGGGGAGTAAATGTCACCGGGAATGAGTTCCTTCTTCAAAGCCTATCCGTCAAATTCAGAATCCACCACTCACCCAAATACCGCTCAACTGCATATTCACCACACAGTTTATATACAGGGCGAGAGTATATCCTTTTACATGTAATTACTCTCCAAACATAAATTTAACACAGTGTTTCTCAGTGAAAAATTAAATAGGGGGTACCCCTTGGAATAACAGATGAAAGCCAGTAACATGTTCTCACAACATTATGAGTTTAAGTCTGGCAGGAGGCCAATGCTGCACTTCACTTCCTTTTTCCTCCCCCTAGTCTCTCCTGTCACACTCCACTGTATACTACCCAATAAAGCAAACATGCCATAAAAAATAATCTGCAAATTCTTAAAATTACGGCTCTCTCATTTCTGTTTTTATGAGGTAGAAAGTATTAGACAGTAACAAAATATCACACACTTCATCTGTTATGAGGCAAATGTAATAGGACTAGAAGGAGGAAGAAAGGGCACAGGTTTTCTCCTTTTAAGTGATTTGTTTCATTCTGAAGTTAAAGCCACCAGTAAGACCAAAACATTAAGGTCATAATATTTAAAAGGTCTAGTAAAAATATATTTGCCTTGAGAATTGTATTTCAACTTATTTTTCACATGGCAGAAATCTGAATTTGCTGCAACTTTAAAAAGTTGCTTCAGCTGCTTTTAATGTTAAAGTTACATAGTTAAATAAATAATTAAAAAAAAAAACATAATACGAAGTAGTGTATGAGGTCAAAAGGGTTCCTCAGTCAAGCAATTTAAAGCATGTGTCTGTGTTTCTGAGACCAACAACTCACATTCATCAATTTAAAAATATCTTCTACATTCTCAAACACCCACAGCACTCAAAAACTAGCAGACACAAAACACCCACATTTATTTATTTTTTTCAAAACCTTCTACTTCCCTGATGCGCTATTATTATTTTTTTTATTATTTCCTATCATCCTTGATGTCTTAGAAATGTCTTTTTAGCCTGCTCTGCTCTGTGCAATCAGATGAGGTCACAGCAGTGCAATAGACTCAAAAGAAGGCAGTGTTTTCCCTCTATTTGTTACAAAACCAGCTAATAGCGGTCGGTTGCAGAGCAAATTCTGTGTCAAAGGCAGCTGGAATGTCTCCATCAACTGGAGGATGTCCTCTGGCTAGGGTTAATGGGAGTGGAGTGGGGCGCAAGGAACTGCATAGAGAGCCGGAAGAAGAAAATAAAGAACTTTTCAGCTTAGATTTCTCAGAGTAATGCAGGGTCAAAAAACAGGGGTCAAAACCACAATGACATCCTAATCTGGTGTGCCGTCGCATTTGTGTGTGTGAGCCTGAGTGCGTGTGTGCGTGTAATCCAGTTCGTGCGGCTCACATCATGTCTCATTTCAGCTCAGAATCACAGACAAAGGTCACTGTTTGACCTTTTCACAGCTCAGAATTGCTGCAGCACATTCGGCTGATTAGTGTACGCACACGCAGACACACTCACTCAAACTCGCTCAGAACAGAAAAATGAAAGTAATACAGCAGTGAGCTGAAAAAAAAAAAAAAAAAAAAACAACACACCAAATCTTCTATTTGTAATCTTGGTCAACTTCACCGTGTAAGTTCAGTTTCCAAACATGTTCGCTCTTGGATCCAAAAATCAAAGACAGGGACCCTGTTCCTTTGTTATTTAAATGAATTCTGGCGTTTTGTGGTTTGGCTTTCCTCACTAAATTCCTCACTCAATCGAACGGCAATTAACTTTCCCTTAATGCCGCCGCGCAGCACTGTTTCTGTTATGTGTAAAATGTCATGTTTTCATATAATCAGTGTTGTGCATTTTCTGTAATTATTTGTTCATAAGGTGCTGAAATAAAGTGAGTGCTTGCATTCCTTACACACAAAGAAATAAAACATCAACCTCCGTATGATAAAAATCAAGCCATTACCAAATATAAATCTCCATTAACACATGCTGTACTGTATATATCAACCCCGTTAAGTTTTAGATAAATTGGACTTTATCCATTAGTAGCTGAGTTTCCTGTTAACGCTCATTTCCCACAGTGGGCTAATGGTCGAACTGTAAAAATGTAAATCTAAAAATATGGGACTGGGAGCTTATTAGCCAGTGGAAAAGAGTAGTTTTTGCTTGGTTTACAGTTTGATGGTGAGTAGACAGAACCAAGGCGGTGTCGGCACATTGCCTGCTGTGCTGCAGGGACATAAAATACTGTACAGCTCTAACACATAGGAAGGCTTTTTTGATTATAGGTAAAGACAGCGGGAAAGCAACATTGATGCATTGACTGCTGAGGGAATTGTGGCTTGTATGCAACGTTAACAAGCATGTGTGCTGATTGAAATATTTTCCCTTAAAGTAGCGTGCATGCATTAGAATAAAAAACAGAAGGAAGCCAGCCCTGTTGTCACCAGATCAGTCAGCATAGCAACAAATATGCAACCTATCGGCACAGGTGAAACAGGGCTTCGGCCAATCACAGGACTTGAACAGAACTACCTGCTGTATAAATGCCAGCGAGGGTCAATTGCTTCTACATCATCAGCGATGATGAAAACACACCATTACTGTCACAAAATGTCAACCTGGCCATGGATCTCAGCCTCTCCTAGTTAGAGTGAATAATGTTTGTTCAGGAGGCTGCTCAGCCTGTGAGTGTGAGCATGTTAAGTGAGGAAACAAGAGTAAGTGCTTTTTTAAATGTGAGACAAAAGGCATGCTGGCTGAAATGTTCACTCAGTATGAAAATTACTATGCTAAGACTAACGATTTTCTTTTCTGACAACCTGCTTTTGTGCTCACAATGGCTTTTTGCTTGGCTATTTGTCTTGGTGTGCTCAATATTCAAGGCTGTCTAAAGGAAGGTTTAACTTCATCTCAGTAAATCACAGTATAAGTGCCACGACACACACAACTCCACAGCTGCCAAATAGCAGCAATTTGTTCAGTTGCTGGATAAATCTACTCATATTTGTGAACTATTATTGGTCAACATGGAGCCTGGACCCAAAAGAAAGGCTGCTGTTTAGGGATCATGCTGGCCATGCTGCCCTGTGCTCTTTTCTGAATGGATTTTTATTTAATGCTAGAAAAAGAATTTCAGAGGGTTCAGAGGCAAATGGTTCTGTGCAGCAGGATTATTTTAGTAATATGTACAGTTACAGTGTGTTCTCTCTAGTAAGGGTGCACTGTAAGAATACATGGCCATGGCTACACAATTCTGGATGAAATAAGAAATAAGATTACGATTTTCTCTCATGATTCTTGAGCAACATATATTTTCCTCTTTATAACGATTATTTTTGCATATTGTGTGAAGATGGAAAACACTGTGATCATTACTGAAATGGGAGAATCATATCAACTTTGCACAACAGGAAGGGTAGCCACCTGTTCATTAACAAACAACTCATTTTCAACGGCAGGAAATCCTAAACATCTTGCCTGGTGTTAATTATAACACCTTTAAACAAATGTTTTTCTGTGTGTGCGTCCAAGTTAAATCAGAGAATGTGGCAGAGAGAAGCAGAGCTGGATCTGATTTTCACAATATAAACCAAACATTATGGCCTATACCGTCTCGTTCTGTAGCAGGTGTTTTCCCGCCATCGCCTACAATGAGCGAGACAAACTTGGACAAGCTGGGTTAAGATATTTATGGACACGTTTTCAAATGAAAAACAAATGAGAAAAGATTTCAAGGATGGCGACTGACGGATTAGTTTGGGAAATGTACGTCCGGTTAATTTGTCTGTTAAAGAGGAATGCGGGAACTGTTGTTTTTTAAGTATTAAACTTATTGGCAGTAAAATATTTTCAAGTAGAAGGTTCTTATTTTAAAGAATGTCTCCTTCGAAGCTGTTAAACTCTCGATGCGTCTGTTTAGATGAATCAAAACAGGCCTTTGTAAGGCCTTTAGTGAACTTGTAGAATTGCTTAGGTCTTTTTCGTTCATCTTCCCCGTCCTGTTCCGATTTGTCCCGTTCTCTTCTTCCTTTCCTTTCCTGTTCTGTCTGATCTTACCTTCCTGTCCAGTTCTGCTATAATCTCTCTTTTCATCCTGTTCTCTCTCCTGCTTTGTTTTGCTCTGTTCTGATCCAGGCCAGGGCTGTTAGCCAGAGTCACTCCACGCAGCCTGATAGATCCCTCTGGCTGCAGAGTGGATGGGAAACACATGGGCAGCCTTCACTCAACTCAAAAACAACTGCTTGAACCCAGCTCCCCAGTGGAAAACTTCTACAGAACATCATGCACGGACTTGGCAAGGACGAGCCTCGATCCATATCTGTGGAACAGGCACTTTGTTGTACTGTGGACTGAGTTTACACTGGCAGGTCTCTGTGTTTGTGTGCATAGGAAATATATACTTTATGTGTTTGTACACTATGTCTGTCCAATCTGTGAAGCTGCAGTGCAGTCAGATGTCTTGTTTCTATAAACCGACGAGAAAATACACAGACACACAGAGAGTGAAATACACCTAAAATACCTCTCATGAATAATACATGGGAGTAATGCAACCCACAGAACAGGCATGTTGGACCACGGACACATGTTTACACACAAATGCACACACCCACACACAGAGAGTTCATCCCTTAAGATGTTCTCTCCAATCGCAGCAGCAGTAAAATATTAAAATACAACCCATGGAAAAAGAATTGGATGAAATCCCTTTTCTGCTGATATTTAAAATGCTATTCTCGATGTTATGTCTGATAAGTGACATCTGTGTATCCGTGTATAACGGAAATATTTATTCATTGAGTTATAGTGTCATAACCATTTCTGCTCACGCCGTGTAAAGGGACAAATTAAAATTCCAGGCTCGGTTACATCTGAACGTATTGACCAGTTTTTCCTTACAGGGAAAAGCCCAGTGTGTGTCTTGAGTGCGAGGAGTGTATGTGTGTGTGTTTTGGTACCTGCTGGGGTGGTGGCCGGGGCTGCAAGTAGGGGCTCTGGGTCGGACCTGGAGGGTTCTGCTGAGGGGGGCTGAAATATGGAGGGGTTCCCTGCTGCCCCGCTTGCTGCTGCTGCTGCTGCTGTTGCTGCTGCTGCTGCGGCGGCGGCGGCTGCGGCTGCTGCTGGCTGTAGCCCCCCATTCCCTGCTGGCCATACGGTGCCACCTGCTGAAACAACCAATCACACGACGGTTAGGGGAGGCATATTAAGGTTAAGGTTTAAATTAAAAACATTGCAGAGAGGCTGTCAGGTGCAGTTAGCAGGCTATCGCAGCAGGCGCCAAGCTGCTGTTGGGAAGGTTCCTTTTGAAATGTATTAGGTTACAGCTTATTAGTTCCCCCGTTAAAGATGCAATATGTAAAGTACTTTTAATTACTTCATCAAAGTAATTTAACTTACTACATTTGATTACTTGTTTTATTACTTTTATAACACATTTTTTAACTAGGCAATAAAGCTGAAAAGTCCTAAAAACATACATTTAAACCAGGCAGTGTAAACCTCACATCAGTACATAACACTGTCAAACTTTTAGAAATATATGCCAAAAAAAGGTTTTCCTGCAGGCCAAAAAGAGGCAAATCAACCGAATGTATTCTACACATATATTTTATATTTACAGCTTGGGAAATAATTATTAAACCTGTGATTTTCTGTAGAAGTTCAGCAAAAATAATTCTTCAAATTAACTTTTCAGATTTTGTTTTTGGATTATTAATTTTTTCTACATTTTTCTTAACATCAGATATTTTTATTTCATGCTACTGAGAAAATTGTTTATTTTTATTGTCATTGATTTAATTGCAGCATATTTCTTTATTCAGTTTGTAAAGCAAACATTTCATGTGTGTTTTGCCTCTGACTAACATTTTCACGCAAGAAATGCCTGAATGCATTACAATTTATGACAAATGTTGACTTTTCACTACTTTATCACAGTGGTCTAATATTATTATATTATTATTATTATTATTTCCAAGGCTTCATCATTTTTTTTTACTGAAAAGAATATATTCGAATGCAACCTCTTTTTAATCACCAACATTTTCATTAGCAACTGTAATTTAATTACAGATTTTTTCTCAGTAACCATTATTTTGTAATTTAATTACGAAAATTACATAATACCTTTACATGTAACAAGTTACTCTTCACCACTGATGCCAAGTGGTGTAATGAAGTAGCCAAACGTATTAAAGGAAGAGCCTTCAAACACACAATCCTTTCGGGATTATTTAGAAAAATAAAAACATCCCTCATGGATCTACACAAACTGGCCTCTTTCCAATTACCAATTCATTTGGTTGTAACTTGGCTAAAGATTCTTCATTCAGCTCCAATGAAGATGACACCTCTCTCCCAGCGGCCCTCTGCGTAATGAACTCATTCTGCAGAAACCTATAACTTTATGTCCACTGGCTTGCCAAATGCATCCTCCTCTCTACATTATCTCCGTCTCAGTCAACATGAGGTGAGCGGAATATCACCGCGAGGCCGTCCCAGGCCGTAACCCTAATGAGGGACATATGGATGTGCCGGGGCATTCCAGAGCAGTTCGCTTAAAAACCGACTCGCCACGCCAAACTGCTGCTGCTGCATTACACGGTGGTTATGAGAGAGAATGTGAGCAGGGAGTGCATGTAACAAGCTGGCACCAATACAAATGTAGTCTTAATCCCTCCTTGTCGTTTGTTATGACTACAGACAGCACCAGGTGCTCCTCACTCCTCTAAGGATTTCCTATGGAGGCTGGGGTTTTCTCATTCACACAGACACACGCAAAAGCCAAGTACAGACTATTAAACAACATTTACAGCCACTGGTGTAGCAATATGACAGCACTTTTCATGTCATATTTTTTCCCCATCATGTCATGTTGCTTTTTTATTCCCTCGTTTGCGGTGACGGCCGACAGTGCTGCCACAGACTCATTAAACGCGGCACGGAGGCTGTAATTTCGGGCACATTCAAAGCTCAGTCTACCTCCAGCTTTTGCTTTGTCATAATCTTTGAACTGCCCCTTTAAATCTTCCTTGTCAGGCTTTGCAAAGTAAAAGTCTCTCAAACTAATAGTGATTTATATCTAGAATGTTAATGGTATTATAGGGGGACTCTGACATGACGTTAACTACTACACCGTGGCCTTGTCAGATCAAAAGTAGGGGAGCACACAATCTGAGTTGTATCTTTACTATGACTGCTCTTAGTGAGAAAACCCTCTCATAAAATCCCTCTTAAAACTGATGGTTGGTTTAAAATGTGGTTAAATCTGATCTGGCTGCAGAGGACCTCTTTAGATTAATAAATCTGAAATAGTTTTGAATAGTAACTTCTTTTGAGTGGGTGGTAAAAAAAATCTTTTCTTGATGCTGGCAGAAGCTTTTTGCTACTCTGAATAGAGATGATTGGACAATGTAGAATACTTTTCACTTCAATGGAAAATTGATTAGAAAGGACAGGTTTGCGCGAGTGTGTGTGTGCGCATTGTGGTAAGAGTGTGAGAGTGTGTCATTAGGCCGATGAGACAGACAGACAGGGTGAGATCAGTCTAGCTGGCAGAGAGGTTAATAGCATGGCCCTGCTCATGCCAACAGCACCACTGGATTCATTACTGCCAGCCAGATCGACACACACACGCACGCACGCACACCCTCACACACACACAGACACATGCACGCACACACACACACATGCACGTACACACAATTACAGAGTTAGGCACTTACACTTAGACACTTTTGTTCCACATACATAAACAACTATATGCACATCAGTGTAAGTAGTCTGAGTGCAGGGATTTACAGAAAGAAAGGCAAACAAATGCTCCCTCTCTCTCTATCACACACACACTCATCATTAGCTGTGGATCAAAGCCACTCCGATAAAACAGACGCAGCTCTATGCAGTGATCGGTGATGACAGACTGGTGTAACACAGTGGGTCTCAACTGGAACACTACTGTTCTGGGATTGGTGGGGATTAGGTCGCCATGGAGATCGAGACCAGACAACCGTGGGTGGGTTCCTTTTCTCAGACAAATACAATGACAGGAGAGAAAGACGGATATGGGCAACCCGTTACAGGCAGAACAGATAAACGTGAGCAGAGAGAATGGCAAACACACGAGAAAGGTAAACAAAGCAGTTCAGTATGAAACCAGAAAAAAAAAAATTGTTCTTTGGGGTTGTGGCGCCAAAAGCTCTCCTGGTGCTATAAATAGCCGTGTTACAAAGCTCGAAAAGCTAATGAATAAATAATAACCTACACTCGTTTCTTTTGTCTTTAAATTGCCAGTTACATTTGCTGAGAATTGATATGTAAAAACACACTAGGGACATGTTACAGTCGAGCAGTGTGAGATAGCAAGTGTGCTGTGACTGAAAAGCTAGAATGTGCTAATGTATGCCTTGTGTCCCTCTTCGCTCTCTAACTGACTGGATGTGTAAAATAGGAGAGCTAATTGTACAATGGCATGTGATGTTTTTAAGTCTCCAAAGTGGGTCCAGCGATAGAAGTTTAAAAGAAGTGAAAAGAAGTTAGAGGCTTGTGTGAGATTTTACAGAGGAATAATATCAATATGAGCAACGACAAAGTATGCAGTCATGAATTAGTGTGATGATTTTAAAGTCTGTAACGCAGTATTAAGTTTGTGTTTTGAGTTCGTCACACCACAGGAAGACGTGCTATTAACCGCCATAAATTTGAATGATTAAAAGAAAGTACACAGAATTAGGTTTCAAAACGGTGAAAAACATTTTGCAGAATTCTCTGCTCTGAAATGCGTCAAACACCACTGTGACACTAACGGATGATTGATATTTGGCTTTTTGAAAGCAACTGGACTAATTACGACACAATAATAGTACAGCAGTAGACAGATAAGATGATAGTGCCACATACTATAGATGATCTAAGATGAACCTCAAAGAACAAGAAGAGGATGCTCCATCTAGCAGCTTTACTGGGCTTGCACAGCCGTAAATGTTTGAGCCACGAGACTCAGAATTCAAGTCAGAGCCCGAGGACAATGAATGAACCACGTTCCTCTCAATCTGTAACAGAACGGTCATTTATTTCTCCTATTTATTCAAGTGAGCAATATACTCTTTATTACTGGCTAGCGTAAAATAGCTAAATAAACTTAGGCTATCAATAAATAACATCATCGTGTTACCGGATAGTTTTATTTGTCTGTATAGTCAGCCACCCTCCACGCTAGACCATAAAAAAGTCATGACTGTGCAGGAGAACCACTGATGCTAATGCGCTCCAGTTTTTATAACGTTACAGTGTTGGGGGATGGGTCATGCTAAATATGTCTCCCATGTGTCACTGAGCAATTTCTGATGTTTTCTCACCATTGTCATGATTTCTATCCAGCCCAAAAAATCCCCCCAAAAAAACACAAACAGTACTACGTAGGTCAGTCTTTTGACATGCTTTCAGCAAATATTTCTTTTAACGTGTATAATAGAAAATAAGGTAAAAATAGAAATAGAATGGAAAATGAAATTAAATCTCTGAATGTCCTTCCACAGACTTTAACCAACCCTTTATCCTGTATTCTTTCCTGGTTAATATAAGGACACGTGGTCACACATTTATTCCATATGTGAATAGCTTGGACTTAGACTTAAAAATAGCAACCCTGCCTCTGCAGAAGAAGTGAGCCCTCTGTTTTAATGCACATGTTGCTGTGATAAGCAACTCCATTTTTTTTTCATATAGAAAAAAAAACGGACCACAACACAAGACACCACTTTGAAATGTGATTTCACTTTGTAATGTAATGCAGGAGGCCCTTAGTTAGAGAAGAGGGGGATATGTTTACTGGCTCTTTAAAACACAATATAACACAATGCACCATCTTCTTGGCTACATGTCATACGGCAACGCATCCTCCTCGGTTCAAAGTAAACCCCGATATGTCATCTGCATGGTTTGTTTTTATACCGAAACAACGCCATTCTCTCATTTAAGCTTTTTTACCACATGAAGTAGCTGTGGTTAAATGTGGGTCACTGCGGATCAAACTATATACGATTAATCTCCTGACATCTGAATTCTTTTCAAGCCTAAAGTTACTTTGTACGGGAAAGCTTGCAACAAGGGACCCTCCACTTTCAGTGTATCCAGGATGAGGCACTGACAGATATGCAAACAGGTAGACAGGCAATCAGGCAGGCGAGCAGAAAGACAGACATGAAGACAAACAAAAGAGACAGAAATACCACCAGTCAGTCAGTCAGTCAAATAGGCACAGAGACAGCAGGCAGACTGGAGGTCTAACAAGTAGCAACCTGTCACAGTGGCTGTGGGAGGGAAGAAAGAGTCATTCAAATGTAGCTTCTGTTTGATCGCTGGGGCAGACTGTATGAATGTACTGTACCTACTGAGTACACACAAGTTCACTGAAACCTGATTCGCTTTGACTGAGAATATGCTTGGTGATAAACAGACTTGCTGTGCTGTTGGCTTATACCAATAAAAATAACTGCTGGAAGTAGAAAATAAGACCATTTTCTGCCTTTTCCTTCCACTCAGGTGTGTGCAAGCAGACAAAATAACAGTGTGATTTATCCAGAGTGTCTTGGCAGGCACACAGTGTCAAATAAATGTCTGTAATGAAATGACAACAGATGTGAAGTGCTGTAGGGAGAAATGACGCAGAATAGACGTCCTGCGAAGCAAATAATTTACCATAAACTGCAGAAACAGTGTGATGAAAACAAAAGCCTTGGTGGCATATTAAGATACAAAGACACAAACATGCTCACAAAAGCTGAGAAGAACTCAATCAAAAATCTATCAAAACAAGAGTCGTATAAAAAGGCAGACAATATCCTCCTGCTCCGCAAATGGATGGAATAAATAGTCATGCTAACCCTCATTCAACATTGCCGTGCATGTGTGCGTTTGCGCGCGTGTGCGTCAGTATGTGTGCACCTTAAATCAACCGTTTAAAAACCTTGCACGGAACACGGCACTGCTTGTAATTCAATTGGGCCAATAAGCAATAGACAGGAATTTTCATAATTCTGTCAAAGTGGCGATATGGCTCGCTGGCAACTGGGACCACAGGTCAAGCGTTCTGAGTGACAGATGGGATCAGCCAACCAGAGCGCTAAGCAGAGCCGCCACCCCGACCCCTAGACATAGAATGACAGTCGCACACAGGCAGCGCATCAGCATTCACACGCCATCATGCTATTTGGTCCCCGCAAACCACAAAACTGCCAGCTTTAAATAAAGAGGGTTACAAGTAATAGGGCGTCATATGAGCTGACAAAGAGCATAACAGAGAAGAAGCAACATGACTAAAGCATGATACAGGCATGCTAAGAGATACCAAGCTGTGGGAAAGAAAGATGTTTAGAGAGACAGATGGAGAGATAGGCAGACGGGAGATAAAGGATGGGTGTTACAGACTGAGATACTTAAAGGGACGGATAAAGAGATGTTTCAAATGATAAAGACAGAGGGAGACAGATAAAGACGAGAGAGTGATATGTGGGGAGAGGAAAGCGGTGGCACAGACTGGCTGAAAGAGAAGGGGAGGAAGGAGAGAGCGCTTCAGAGGAAGGATGGGGATAAGGTGAGATTGTAATGAAGATGAAGAGAGAGAAGGAAATAATTGCAGTGGATCACAGAGAACTTTAATACTCACTATTTTCAGTGGTACACAGCAGAGGCAGACGACTGAGTAAATAGAAGCTGCTCAGATTTACACCAGAACACCAGGTGAACGTAATTAATTACAACTAACGAGCTGGTTGAAATGAACAGCAGCCGTTGTGACGGCGCTGATGGCCGAGCGAATGCTGTCTTTTCTAAGCAGGTTTTCAGCAAACATATCGGTACAGTGAGAATGCATATCACCAAAAAAACACTTGATTTTGCAGTGTGCTTTCCAAGAGCTAATCAGTGAAATCACCCGCTCTGTGTTCCACTGCCATGCTAACAATATCGTAGAATGAGATTTATGCACCGAAGATGTTTACTTTACACCAGGTAGTGAGGGCTACAGCAATGTAACAATGAACTGCATTGTTCACCACTAATCACCACAAATCACCACTTCACTCTACCGCCCTCTGGGCGTTGGTACAGAACAGTCCGGTGTAGAAGCGCTCGCTGTGGGAAACGTCTAATCCCAACGGCCACAGTGGCCCTAAGCAAGTGTAGCTAACATAAAATGAATGGAATGTGCACAGATTTAGTTATCTCGGTATGTTATTAATGATTCAATGTGTCTATCATATGTTACTGTGTGTGTACAAAACGATTTCCCTTGACGCACAATAAAGTCTAAAGTCGCTCAATATAATGTAAGAAAACAGCCGAAAAAAAAACCCCAAAAAAAACGCAGCCTACAACCTGTATATTTGGCAGAAATATGTAGATGCAGGCACCTCCGTAGCTGACCGAGAAATCATGTGACTTCAGTCCATCAGTTCATGTTAATCCAAAATATAAATATGGATTTTGCATACTATAAAATTTCACATAGAGCTGCAATGATTGGAAAAAATTATACCGTTTACGCTTCATTACATTAATACCCTGCAAAGGAACTGATGGGCGCTGTAATACCATACAGCTGCTTTGTTAACTTTAGCATACACTGTCATTTTCATGTACTGTATGATCCCCTCCCAGTTTAATTCAGCACCATATCTCAGTATTTTCATTTCTTTTCGACTTAATCGTGCAAAGACTATCGATCAATAAACTACCCTCCGTCCTCCATTATGAGATGCCACAATGCTTCCAGGTGACCTGTGATTCTAAAATGGCATTATAGACGTATTGGTTAATCGCAGCCTCTGAACGCTGGATGTGGAAATTCAGAAGTTGACTGCATTAAAATAATCACATTTGTAAACAAAGAGCGGAATGACACAGACTCTCCGGCGGTTCAGTGAAACTGAAAGCTAACTTAAAGGCAGATAATCAAAAGAGATTTCAGCAAGGGAGCGCAGCAGGGAAACAGTAAGGGAGATATGGCAGCATTGACAGATCTGCCAATCAAGTGAATGAAAAAAATATACAGGTATCAAAATAACTCTGTGACAGTTGGCTGATCTGTTTTTTTTTTTTTTTTTAAAGCTTACTTGCAGTAAGTGGCTTAAGCATTTACATTATCCCACGGTTCTATTTTTTTTAGATGATGTGATCTATGACACTTTGAAAATATCTATAAATGTTGTATTTCAAAATGTTTTAGATACTGATAAACAACGCACCAATACTACGAGGACGTGAAGGGATGTTTATGTGAAGAATCATCCAGAACAAAACTGTGCTTAAACTGAAATCCACTGTAGTTTTTTTTTTTTTTTTTACAAAAGTTATTTAACTAACTATTTAAATGTGGACACCATGCAACAAAGGAGTAAAAAGGGCTTTAAGCCACAACTTACAATAAGGAATATCATATCATTTTTTGGTTTGATTATGTTGTTCTTTGTTGTGTATATGAGAGGGAAATCACATATTTTCGAAACAAAGAGGGGAAAAAACTCAACGTGATATTAACAACTGTGGTTAAATATATGTGAAAACCTGCAACAATGTGCTCATAATGTACTACATAGAGAAAACTCTTAAAAAAAAACACTGATGTCACTTTCATTTCCCGTTGAGATATTCTCCACTACTCCGTACTGTGACCTACGCTGACAGAAGAAATGCACAATACAGTTTGTCTGGATGTGTGAAGATGGAATTGAATGGTTGTTTTTAATTTAATTTAAGTGCTGTTAGTGTGTTTATTTTCTGTCTGAGCGAATTTAAATCATCATTGAACAAATGCAACGGATGTAACTGCAAGTCACACAAACGTGACTTAATGTAATCTGACTCCACTGTCGCACGACGTCCACATACATGGACAGTTGGCTTTTGAAGTATAGTACAAATGACATTTTTTCTTTAAATTTAGGTTTACAAAACACAGACATGTTCATGGTAGCTCCTTCTTTTTTTTTTAATCTAAGTGGACCACTCTGAATAGAACGTTTTCACACATCTGTCTGAAACATTTTGTGCTTCGTCGTCGGCCATCTTGGATCGACCTTGTCACCGATCAAAAACTGGTTGAGATATAAGATGGCAATCACTGTTACAGTACTACCATGGATCTACTGATATGACCCGCAAGTGGTTTGGAGAAGCTAACGCAAAAAAAGGAGTTTACTCAACTGTCCACTAATGTTGACACCATGCATATAAGGGTTATATTAATTTTAAGCATCCTATCATCTGATAACTTCTTCCACTTGCCATTTCAAAACTAATGGATGAATTCAAGGATGCACGGGTTTGCCATTTTCCAGGCAATATGCTGGAAAGTTTCCTCACAAATTACTGAAAGTCTTACCAATGTGTCAATTAGTTACTCTCATATACAACATTTCCGAGGCCTATTCAATTTGGGACTAATTACAACAGAGAAAACACATTCGACAGTGAGTCACGCCATTCTACAGATACAGGTACAGAAAGATAAAAAGCATAACTACTGAGTCTGTAGCATTTTATAGCAGGTCATAGTTTTATTTCTTGGTGCGATATCAGTTTAAACCAAAACTGAGGAATATCAAATGGAGCTGGAAACTGTAATTCAACCAACATCCATCAAAATCCTCATTGACTACAAAGAAGACTGATGATTAAAACTGATTACAAACAAGCTGTATAGCAGTTTAAAGTCAAGAGAAATCCCAATTAAAAATCTTTGCTTTCTAGGAAACTCTGATGCATATTGATATTTTTCTTCCTTAAATACCTAAATATAACAAGCAGGCACTAACTGTTAAAGTGATGAAAACAAAAACTTGCTTTGAAATCTCATCTGTACTTCCAGACAAAGGTGAGAAATAGTTCTAATAACCTTTCACAAGGTTAGAGAATCAGTTTATTCTAAAGCATCAACAGACTTTCTTGTGTAGTTCATGTCAAGATCTTTTAAATGAAAGGATTATTGTGAAGAAACTTGCAATGCACTTTGAAGCAACACAGGTGCATTGATGGTGATAAGACAGGCAGAACTATGCTCCGGTCTGGTAACACAGGCTGTATACGCTGTTGTTAAAGTCTGTCACTGCTAATGTGAATATCTGCTCTTCCCTTTTTGTATCATATGAAGCCGAGATCTAAAGAGGTTATCGCTGCACTCTATCATTCCGCATTCTTCAGCTCTCTGCCGCGATAAGATCAGCCGTTCACAGCCAATACCGCGCGAGCTCATGTCTTGTGTAGAGAACGAGGTGGGAACAACATTAGAACAGCAGGCGAAGGTGAGTCCCTTAATGAAATGCAAAGCATCGGAGGGAAGGATCAGCATCAACAGGCTCATGATTAAACATAAGGGGGAAGAAGAGGGGACGCATCACCGTACTCGTCATCGTCCTCCTATCTCTCCCCCCAAGGTGACGGCACTCTCCGCCGCTCTATACCTCTCTTTGATCTCTCTCTCTTCCCCCTCCTTGTGCATCGAAAGGCCCTTGACACTTAAGGAATGAGCTGCCCTTGGAGGAGGGAGAGAAACAGAGTCGGACAAGGGGAGGGATAATACACAGCTCTCAGGCCTGACATGCCAGTAACCTAAACCTACAACGTGGTAAAAAACGCCGGACAGGTTATCGCGAATAAACTAAATATAAAAGACAGACACAATCAGGAATGAAAAAGCAAGCTGCAGATGAGCGTGCTGTCTTTGGCGTGCGCGAGGCATGTTGAAATCCCTTCTTTTTTTTTTTATTCCCACCGAACTTCATATATTACGGGTTTTTATTCCAAAAATGAAACACAAGCCTGTCTATTCAAAGCCTGCGACCTATCGACCCGGTGATAACATCAACACTGCATTGACGGCGAGTGAAAGCGAGCAGATAGTGTAGCCATCGACTGATAGACACACGGGCGTGTTTTTCTATATTTTCATCTTGGATCCCTTTGTGAAGATACCAAAGATTGCTCTGTGCCCCCTGTCTGCCTTTCTTTATTTTTCCCTCTCTCTAATTCTCTGTTTCTGCTCACATCAATTGATGGAGGGGGGGGGGGGGCCCAAAAA
>JAPQRN010000016.1:11576244-11587860 GCA_037367275.1 Coranthus polyacanthus | reverse complement strand
AATTGATGGAGGGGGGGGGGGGGGACCAAAGATGTAGCTCGTTGCAGGCGTTTTATTGCTAGCTGGCTGGCTGTGACTAGCGGTGGCTGTGTTGTTCCAGGCAGAGCCGTAATGGAGACATTTGGAGAGCCCGTGCAGGGCAGGTTAATGCTCTGTGTAATGGGTGTGCGAACAGCGATTTATTTATTTTTTTTTTACATTTTTTTTTTTTTCTTTTTTTTTTTTTGCGAGAGGCTCTGGGCCCAGTGCCACCGCTTCCAAATGTTTTTCCCCTACTAAACTCCTGACCCCAATCTGAGGCCAAGAACGACAGAAGAGAGGGAAATTGAGAAATGGCGAGAGAGGAAAAAATAGCAAATGTGATTCATTTGGGGAGGGGGTCAAAAATGGATCTGAATGAGGGAGAGAGCAGAGAATGAAAGCTGCTGATAGTGAAGGAGTTATAGCAGGTCTTCCCTATGAGTGAGTGTGAGAGATCGCTGATCATCTGAAAGGGAATTTCTCAGGTGTTGCCATGCTGTTAGTGCTGAAAATGTAGTGGTGAAGGCTACCTAATGTTGGCTCTAACTCAAAGTAGATTCAGTCTTGACAGATAGAAAATAACCACCATTAGATTACAAAGGGGAAACAAGGAAAGAATACTCATGATACATGTAAACATCACAATTTAGCACAAAATACCCCGAAAGCATCTTTCAGATCAATCATTTCAGCACATGGCGGCTCGGTTCATTTTTTTTTACTGCTTGCTGTGATGACAGGCTCAAACTTGTGTAGGAGTCATGTCAATTACATCTGAAAAAAAAAGGAAGGGAGAGCTGGGGCTTCTAGTTGAAACATGCTCGTTCGCCATTATGGTCGACATCAGCGCAGGAGATTATACTCGTATTTTACATCCCCTGCTGTGCGGCTGTCTTTCTTGGATGCTGACACTGTGAGGTGCCGCTGTGTTAAATGACAGTGACACGATGAATTGTCACATTCCTTCAGGTCAGTGTGGATACTGCGCGGCGTGTTAGACATGAATGGGGTAAAAGGGTTACAGGCAAATACTGTAGGACTATGCTGTCAGTGACAGCAATCACGACACTGTGCTGTGTCTTTTCACTTGAGCTCACATTTTATTTAGTCCAGCAACACCTTATATTAAAGCACACACCCTTAACTAGTTGCTTGTTAACATACATATAAGTAGCACACTGGCTCTTCATTAGTCATTACAAAGCGCTTATTAATGCCTTATTCTGCACGACCATATTCTGCATAAGGCCCACACTGAGGAAGCGTATTAAAATTGTAATTCATGTACAACTACTTGCTTTTTTAAGCAGTAACTAAGAGGTTATTGACGGAAAATAATCAGTTTATGACCTAGTGGTTGTAAATCTGGCCATGCAGGCATTAATAAGGCATTAATTAGTGCTTTAGAATGACTAACAAAATAAAACATAATAATTACGGTTAGCTCAAATAATTGTGATAAGGCAATTATGTAATAATTGTTGCACATCCATTAGTAAGGCCCAGAGAGAGCAAAGCATACAAAGATCATGATCCATGTGCGCTTTCCTTACTTCCTATCAATAACCAGTAATAAGACTTTACACTGATTAATATAAAGCCAATATACTACTAATACGTAAGCTTACAGTGTGCTTCCTTACTGTTTAGGTCTTTTTTTGTGTTGGGAGCAAGTCGTTTTTTTAACAACGGTCTCGGTTGTCTAAATCCACGCCATAGTCACAATGCACTGATGCCTATATAGAGGTTTCAGGTTTGATTTTACATGAAAATCCTAACGCTCCTCTACCATTAGCCGTTAGCTTAGAAATACAGACATCCCAGCATAACACAGACTCCAACACAAACTTCGCATGAGCGCACAAGCACGCGCAAATCTTACATAGGGCTCCTTTAATGGTGAATGTGTGCACCGCATTTTAAAGTATTACCTTAAGTTCAATCCATGCTGAACTGTTTATGAACAAGCCTCTGACTCCTACCGGCTGTCTGTCACCTCTGATCTTACACGGTGGGA
Source organism: Coranthus polyacanthus (assembly GCA_037367275.1). Taxonomy (NCBI): domain Eukaryota; kingdom Metazoa; phylum Chordata; class Actinopteri; order Kurtiformes; family Apogonidae; genus Coranthus; species Coranthus polyacanthus. The sequence goes on along the minus strand of JAPQRN010000016.1, from coordinate 11,585,822 downwards.
GGCAAAATGACTGCATGCAAATCAAATTAAATACTTACTTATTTCCAGCTAAATGGACAGTCTGAAATAATGAAATAAACATAACCACAAAAGCATTCACACATTCCAGTCAACCACACAACAACAGAACTTAAACACCACCTCGTTTATTGACCTGAAAGTTATATCATCTGTACTGGCCTGAATTGAATTTTTTTTTTTTTTACACTTAAACATTCAGCGGTCTCTCTGTTTGTCTCCGTGCTCTGAATGTAACCCCAGCCACTGCCAAGAGATGCTTAGCCAGTACTAATACGCTGATTATAGTGATTCTCTTCACACGTTACATTTGCAGTGTTTTATTTAAAGAAAATAACTTAAAAAAGAGACTTATTCATTTATCTCCTATCTTCAAAAAAGTCCAACTTACATTAAAGTCAATAATAGAGAAGTACTTTGAAGTTGGGCTCCATAGTTTATATAACTGGGCTCCTCTTTATTTATACCAATCGAAACAAAAGCTGGATAGATGTGAGCAATACAAAGAGGCTGAAATCAGGTAACACCTTTATCGTACCAATCTCTGCCTTCTCAGATCTGTTTTCAAATGTTGACGATGTGTCACGTCTCTTCGCTTCTCCGTTCTACAAATGAAACCCAGGCACTGTGATGCCTGCGCAGACTTGACCTGTGTAAAAATCTATCTCTAATCTGGATGAAAACTGAGATGAATTCTCGGTGAGCCAATTAGAGCAGCGACTAATCCCCTTGTAACTCTGCGAAGACGTAAAGCATCCCTTTCTTTCCTCTCTCTTCCTCAATTCCCTCCGTTTCGCTCCACTTTCATCTCTCTGCTCTTTTATCTTATCAATAGGCACGTATAGAGCGCTGCAGACACCGAGCGCCAGGCTCCGGATCTTTCAAAAACACGCCATTTGTGACGTTTTACACCGCTTGTCTGCATTCAGCACTAAATTATATTAAATTTCAACATCACTTCACCTGCCTGAGCGAGAATGATGGAGCTGGCAGCTCATACGGCTAATGCAATAGCAAGAAATAAGAGACAGCTGGGTTTGTAATTTAACTAATGGCTCACATGAAAAAGTATAATCCACCACTTCATAGCATATTATATACTGTATATCACAACTTCTCAGACTATGTGTATGGGCAGCTTGGACAAAAAAAAAAAAAAAAAAAAACGACAGATGTTCCACTGTGTATTTTGTTATCTTCCCTTATGTTAGATCTGTACATTGATGTAATTGAAAGCAGGAAAGGGGGTTTTCTCTCCCCCTCCCACTTAATAGCCACGTAGCATCGTCTCCACGTGCATCTGATTGGCTGAGAGTCACTCCACGGCAGCGGGGTAATAAAAGTTACAAATGAGAGCAGGCTATTAGAGCCATTGACGTGCGTAGGCTAGCTTGCTAATTAATTGATCCTGAAACTTCATCTATTCTGTTGCCAGAGAGGAACCCTTAATTAATCAGCCTTTCCATATCGTTGTCCTCCTTTCTTTCAGTCCCTTTTCTCTCTCCTTTTTTGCCCCCCTCTTCTCTGTCTTCCCTCTCTCCTAATGTGCTTTTTAACTGTGAGGTGAAAATGCCCAGGGCCCCATGGGTTGGCATGAGAGAAAAGTAAGAAAGAGTGAGTTGTGTGTGTGTGTGTGTGTGTCTGTGTGTGTATGCATGAAGGAGATGTGTACTTTGATCACCAAGCCTCCGATGTTTCAAGAGCCTTTCAAAAAGGGAGGGGCGTGACAATGCTGGAGTGGTCCCCTTTGTACCTCCGCCCCTCCTCCTCACCCTCCATCTTTCCTGGCAGAGGAGCTGATTTATTGGGGCTTCCCAGCCATCCGTCAGAGGCAGCAGCACAGGCTGCATTAACCCCAGAGACAACCCCAGCACCCGGGGCCCCTAAGTGCTTCCAAGTGGCCCTCACTCTCCCCACCGGTGAGAAACCCCCCCCCGCCCCGTCCGGGCTCAATCGATGTCGTAAATTACCCATCTAACTCCAGAAAGTCGATAGCCCACAAGATGATGTTTGGACAGACAAGGATTTTTACAGCTTTTTGTTTTAATGGAAACTTAAAAGCCCAATCAGTATTTTCTGACTGCATAAATACTAGCATATTCACATACACTATATTACTTAAGAGGTTTATTTATGAGCATTTTTGTGTCTTAACTGGTGAGAATAGAAAACACAGGCCAGTTTAGCCTAGGGTCTATAATGAGTGTACACATGATGTACTCATCTTCAAGAGCAGCAACACCACTAAAGATTTACCTGTTACTCCTTGTTTTAACAGACTCTCAATCAACAGTATCAGCAATAATCAATAGTACAGAAGACATAAAGAAATACAAACTAGCCAAACAACCCCTATTCCAGCATGATAGTAAATGGTGCCAGACCTATATCGAGTGCTGGCAAAGTGCTAACTAAGTGTGAAGATAGGTCTGACCATGCAAGACTAGTCTAATATGGACATTATTTCTTTCTCTAACTCTCTAATTAACGACAAGAAGATCCCCGGCTCCTCATCTGCCCCGTGTTGTCTAAGATGAGACATGATGTTGTACATTAAATGCGATCTGGCGACAAACTGTAATTTTGCTTTATGGACTTTTTGCGTTTTGCTTTATACATGACAGAGTTAACTACTCTGCTACTCACTTTAACTACTTTGGCGAGTCAAAACGACTGCTGTTATACAGGTCTATTAATGCTCGTGCTGTATGTGTTTTAGGTTAAACTGACTGACTTTTCAGTGCCTGCATTAAATCAAGCACTGCTCAAGAGCCCCTTTAGGACTCCAGGACTTTATATTAAATATTATCAACATTAACATCGACATTTTTAGCAAGTACTCACAGTTTCTACTCATTCTAATTCAAATAAGATATTTACCATAAAAATAATAACAAGCATATTGGCAGTTAGGGTCAATTATAGGCGAAATGATTATTCACACTTCTGCAATTATTGTAAGTATTTTTAATATTTTAAAAGAGACCTGACGTACAGTAGTTTAACATGAAACTGTTGTGGAAAACATAAAACATTTTACTGTATTAAATTATTTTAACACAAAAGACGACACACTTTATTCTTAGACAGGGACTGGTTTTGTTCTTCCATCTCTTGTCTTGCCCTACTGAAAATAGAGGATGCTTAAAAGTAATCTTTAAAAAGAGCACTTTATAAAAGGTATACAGTACAAAACTGCAGAGGACAGGGGGCTTGTGGAGGGGGTGTTTGTACGGACTGAACAGGCGGCAGGTCAGCCACATTTTCACTTGACTTTAAATGCTTGGCTTCTATTAAGTTGGCCCAGTGTGTAAGGAACAAACAGCCAACACTGGTAATGGTTTCTGCCTGACTCGTTGACACATTCACCCCCCGCCACACACACAAACACACACACATGTACACACTCACTCCATCCTCTCTTTTTTTTCTCCTCTCTCTCTGTGTCTTTCATTTCCCAGGATATCTTCTTTTTTTTTTTTCCTCCTGTGCTTTCTCCCACTCCATCACCCCTCCCCTCTTTTCACATCAAACACTAATGTTTCCTTCAAATTCCTTTTCCTCTCCGTCTGCCAACTTTGACATCACAGGAAATTACGCTCAGAATTGGCGGTGCTGAGGTTTTTTTTTTTTTTCCTTTTTTTTTCACTTTCAACTTCATTCCCTTCCCAAACAGACGCTTCTCTCGCGTGGCCTGTCATCCCCAAGACACCCGTATCCTTCTCCCACTTCCTCGTCTTCCTCTTCTGATATGTTTGTCCTGGCTCCAGTCATGCACACACTCACTTAAACACCTTCACATGCACACTCTGTCTCTCACCCCCTCTGACACACACACAAACTGTCTCTCACACTCATGCGTGCAGACGCAGCATGACGCTAACTACATCTAATGCAACTTCTAGGCTTATTTGCTAGAGCCTGGTAGGAGAGGTCTGCTTCTTCCCTCAGACATCAACAATCACATTGGTGTCTGTACTTGCCTCTGATGACTGGATTAACGAAAGGAGGCCATGAGCAGAGTACTTAATTGGTTGTGAGCTGAAGTATCAAGAATGTGTCAGAGCGTGTGTGCAAGTGTATGGACAGTTAACACAGGCATGGTTATACTGGAAAGACTGTGTGCGCAGACATGTGACTGTGCAAGATTGTGTAGAAAACACAGACAGACTCGTAAAGGCCTGAACTGTTCCTTTAATTCAAATATTACATTAATTCATTTTAGCAGGATTGAATCATAATAAAAGAGGACTGATTGTGCCTCTGCTAAACCCCAGCACACACTCGCTCAGTCCCAGGGAATTCACAGAGATAGACATACACGCATATCTTTGTTGACGTCACGTTGCCTGGCAACATCCCAGCATGCTTGACTGTGACAAGCTGAGGTCTCAGCCCCGAAGCGAGATGCATCATGGGGGATCGTGTGTGCCGCGTCTTACATCACCCAAAATCCCCTAGCTGATGCAGTTGCAGTCAAGACAGTGAGATTTCTCTGCAGCCGATCCTGGGACAGTTTTGCAACATCTGATGTTAAGAAAGAAGGAGGGGAATGCAGATTTCTCCTCCTCTACAAGCAGCTGCAATTATGTCCATCGTTACACTGTTTGGTGCATCTTTTGATAAGTAATTAACAGTCACTTTAGGACTTTACATATGCAGTACATTTTGCAGTCCACATCTGGAACATTCTTTTTTTTTTTTAGCCCTCCCTTCTCCTCCCTGATCAGACCCCTGACCGCTTTTCTGTAGGTGAGGCTCATTACGCTCATCTGAGAGCATGGAATTAAACCTCCTCCTCCAAACTCATTACTGTGAGCTAGATTTCACCGGCTGCAGATAGGCAATGCGGTGGTGCTGCTTTTAAAGCCAGAGCCAGATAATTAGAAACTTTAGAAGCGCAGTTCCCATGGCTATAGCCAGAGTGAACAACTAATTCTATTTGAACTAATTACGTTCCATAGCGCTATGCTGTGATTGCTACCCCGACGCTCAGCCTCCCCTATGTATTACGCCGGAGGATTTCATCACACAACAGTACCAGGGATGTATTTTTTGTGTGTGAGTGACTGTACGTCGTAAGGCACTGGTATTAATCTCTATGCAAAGCATTTCTTTACATTTGCTCTCTGCTTGCACTCGGCTATGTGTTTTTCTTATTGTAAAACCCCCATGCAGGCTCAGTAATTCTCAACTTGGGAATGTGTTGACACCAGATGTGGATTAGGCCTGCAGCTTGGGTGATGAAGTCTAAGACAGATCACGATCATGACATTTTAATTGATGATTAATTGTCATATAGGTAATTGCAGTTAATGATCTAATTGTATTTCTCTGTTCATTTTATGCCACTATTATAGTATAAACCTTTAATAATATATATATATATATATATATACACGTTATGAAGGAAAAGACAGACATTGGACATTGGAACATATAAATAAAAGTTGCATTTCTGTTACTATCGAAATGCAGTCAAATATTAGAAGTTCAGCACCTTAAGATTAAACCACAGCAGAAGAAGGCGCAACAAGATGATGTCATTAAAAGGCTGTCAGTCAAACCTCACACGGTGGAAAATAGTGATGAAAATATGACATTTCTGTTAGTTTCATCCAACTGTTTCTATAGAGGTGAATGAACACGATTATGCAATATGTCCATGGTAAACTCACATAATCGTGATCAGACGATTATGCAATAATTGTGACAGGCCTAGTCTATTAAATAAAGAACAACAATGATCATTATTTGCTCGTTTCTACAAATATTAACTATGAACTGCTTTGGTAACTTATGTAATAAAAAGAATCCTGGGTCTTCCATTGATCGAGCTCAACAAATTCTGGATCCTACACTTACAACGCAGCTCTATTGGAGCCTTTAAGTTTTCCCTATTTGGTATAATCTCTGGAAGATGTTTTCTTTTCTTAAAGATGCAACTTATGTCTGAGCACTTTTCACAGAGCAAGGTCCACAAGTATACAACTCCAATTATGTCTAAGTACATGAGGATCATACACCAGGTTTTTCAGCTATTAGATTGATGCATATTTGTTCAATATTTTTAGACAATTCAGAAAGTCTGTCTGTCAGTCCATCTGTCTCTCTCTCTCTGTGTCTCTCTGTGGTCTTGCTATGTGTGGAAGCTCATTCGCCCCAGTGAGAAGTGTCCAAGTCTAGACCAACAGACCAGGCTGCCTAAATATAGCAGGCAGTGACAGCAGGGGACATTGTGCTCCCTCCCCGCTTGCTGTGGCGCTCAGTACTGCTGTTTCACCACAGACTACGCTGATGGAACGAGATTGTCATCTGCACAGACACACGCACAGAAGTCTGTTTTCTGCCAGGCATAAATACGGGACACACATGCCAATGCATGCAGACACACAGATAGAGTACACACCATTAATACACATAAATACTTTCTCACTATCTCTCCCTCTCTCAACACACACACACACACACACTCACCCTTCCAGTCCAAATGGGATTTACTTAAGACTCAATAATACAGACAGAAGCACTATTGTCTCCAACACAGGCCTATTGTGTTGCACAGAGAGACTGTGACGTGGGTCGGCTGTGCTGTGTCTATGTTTACTACGCAGGGAGCATTCCTTTACACACAAACACACAAAGAGAAAGCATGAAAGCAAGATGTGAAAAAAAAAGAAATCACAAACGCAAAGCAGGACATGCACGCGCATATATGCATAGACACAAGACACATATAGAAATACATAACCAAGCATACAAGCGCACCATCAAGCAAACATAAAGACGCTAAAATGCGTGTTCACATACCACACATGCCACCGATGCACACACAAACACAGCATCAAACCCATCTCGCTCCATTGGGAGTCTGAGGGGAGCTGAGTGATGAACAGGAGTGACACTACCACATGCCAGGGTGTGAGATGTGCTGCCTGGTATTTTAGGCTCCGTCTCAAATTGAACATGCCAAGCCTTCAGGGGAAAATCGCTGGAGAATGTTCACAACGAGAAGCGAATGTCCCACCGCAATATCGCTTATAATACCAGCTACAATATCTAGAACGGCACTGCAGAGGGGGCTGACTCATTTACAAATCACACTGAGACACTGTATACACACACACACACACACACACGAGACACACACAGTGGCACTGCTTTGGTTTGTTGACATACCTGTTGTTGAGGATACTGCATCCCGCCCATGCCCATTTGTCCTCGCCCCTGCATGCTCATTGGATATCGGTGTGGGGGAGGTGACGTGTATGGCTGGCTAGGGGGATATGGTCCACCCCCTGGTTGCTGTTGGGCCGAGTAGGGATTGTTGGCCATGCCATACAGCTGCGAGCGCTTCATAGCCATGAAGTCCATGGAGGACACCTGTGGAGGAAAAGAGGGATTAAGTATTTATCAACAACATTTCTGTAATATCTCTCATTTGTTTGTGATGGTGAGTTGTGATTAGCTCAGGCATTCAAATGAATCCATCCACCATCTGCCAAGTTGGAACCCCTGACAGAAGTCCACTGAGTGCACACACTCTAAACCACAGCCACCACTGATTTATTATATAATTGCGCAGTGAGTAGAAGCCTTAAATTAATGTCTACAGGTCATAAATGAACTACAAATGGAATTAAATAAGCAAAGATGTTTATTGGCTGGCGATCGCGAGCAAACTTTAGCTGGAGGAGAGCCAAAATAAAATGATTTAATTAAAACCTAAAGCTTGTATCTTTGTTTTAATGTCTGAAAGGGTTTTAAAAGTGTTGTAAATGTTGTTTAAAGCGATGGGAAGCAATAGCAATAAAAAGTCTATGGCCTTGTTCCCACAACCACAACCCACTGATGCCAATAATCACTACACGGCGCTCACTTGCTAAGTTGTTGCTTAAAGAAAATTGGCAGTAATATTGATTATTGGATTTGACTTTGTGCTTTTATACCTTAAAATATTATAACAGTTAAGGGCTGAAAAGTCTGGCTCCGAGTGAGAAGGTGCATGGCAGGGATCCAAACTTTTCCATTTCAACTGTGGCAAGATATTTTAACTTTGAAATCCCAGGAGGGAAAGCAGGGCAGTCAAGCAGTCAAAGTAAAGCTATACCTTAGGAGCTTGCTTCTTATATGTACACAAAAAAACAAAGACAAGAAAGCAAAGGTGTCGAGGGCAATTTATTCCATTGTAAGTGTTTCAGAGCCTTTTTTAAGGGTTTTTTGGGGTCTCAGTGAGCCATTGGAAAATTCCGGTATAGCGCGGCGAGCTAATGCTAATCTGTCACCCGTAGCGGCGTGTTTGTCTGTCTGCCGGGCAGATAATGTGAGGTTCTTCTATCTTCCCTCTCCCCTCTCATGCTCTCTCCTTTTTGTCTCCGCCGTGTAGGATCATGTGTGATTTATGACATTTTGTCCCTACCGCCTCTTACACACACACTTTCACTTCTCCTCTCTCATCTCTGACTAACTTTTGCCCTCCACCACCACCACCACCACCACCGCCGCCGCCAGCTCCCTCCTCAGTTCCCTCTCTTCTCCCCACCTCAATATCACCTCGTCTAGCGTAGAGGAGAAATTGCCGCTGCCTCATATTGCCAGGCTAATATCAAGAAGACATGTCAGGGGATGGGAGCACTTTATTCAGCAAGTTACGTGTGGACGGTTACGGCGCTCTGGCTTTAAAGTGGTTTTGTCTACTGAGGCATGTGCGTGGAGTAGTTTGGACTATTTCACGGAGTGCAGTGGAGAGAGAGAGAGAGAATGAGTGTTTGGGTAGTGAGAGAGATGAAGAAAGAAAACCAGAGAGAGAGATGAGTGCTCTTGGGAGTCTAAAAGTTATTTCCCGGCATGGAGGTGACCGTGTGAGAGGGGGTGGTCTGCGGGATTTCAAGAGTCTAATCCTGAAAAAGAGAAGATAATGTCTCCCTGCCATCTATGTATAAGTGCATGTTCGTAGTCCTGCTTACCACTCTACGTACTTTACTTAACTACTTAACTACTAATAAGTGAATCATTCTCTGTGTTGCAGAGTCTAAAGTCAAGTCACAAAGAATATCGGCAGTGTGGCTCCCAAATATATATTAAACCACAGGACATCTAATATGACAAAATGATTGGCAGCTTTACAGTAAAGCACATTCGGCAGTAATTAAAGTTATGAGCCATTGTGGAGTAAAACCACTTTAAAATGTGTTTGATAAGAGAATACTGATGGATGAAACCTAAGAAAATCTGGTCCAGCTTGTGTCTTGAATCATTATGTAATTTTATTTTGTCCATTACTTCTTAATTCAGAACAGAACTAAAACAGATTGAGCGTTTAAGCACATCTGGACTACGTAAAACATCAAAGAAAGTGTTTGTGTATAGATGTACATTAATGTGCTTAAATTGACACAGGTCATATATTTCTTCAGTAGCAATAATGGGACTGTGGCTGAACACACACACAGACACACCACTTAGCTATATGTGCAGTAAAAGGGCTACGCACTCAAGTTTCTGGAAATCCAGGGCACTGTGCCACCCATGATATGGGACACCCCCCCACCACCCCACCC
>JAPQRN010000016.1:11549293-11576144 GCA_037367275.1 Coranthus polyacanthus | reverse complement strand
CCACCCCCCTCCCCAACTCCATCCAGTTCACCAATTCATCTCAAGAGGTCCTCCGTTTGCCAAAAATGCTGAGCGCAACACAAGTAAATCCCCTCACATGGCTGCCAAGTGTACACACATGCTCGCAAAAAACGTTAACTGCTGCACTTAGAAAGGCACTGGACATGGAAAACAACTTCAGGGTTTTGGGATTGGAGAAGTGGATGCTCGATTAAACACACACACACATACACACACACATACACACACTTATGTATTAGCTGAATCTTGCGATGGCTCTCACTGTTGATCTATCTCGCGCTCTCCAACACACTTGAGAGAAAACCTGAAATAAAACTGCCTCAATAAAATTATATAGAGCTATCAGATACATTGGTCCATCTTCCACACATGGCATTATCCACACCTGTCCACGGAGGGGAAAAAAAAAAAAAAAAAATATTCTCCGCCTCCCCGAACGCAGTCTCATATCTGCTCTCATGACAAGTTCCATTAAATGAGATTTCAGCCCACTGCAGCCTTTTCCTAGAGATATGCCCACCATTTCCCTCACACCACTAGGCATAAAAAAACGACAACAATTCTTGACAAATTGAAACATTATTTTTTTTTTCCCGCTCCTCAGAGAAATGGCTGTACTTAGGAAAAAAATTATGAATATGACACGAAGTGAATCGTGTTTGTGCCAGGAGGGACAGCAGATAAAAAACTAGTGGGAATACACAGATATTGTTTTTTATTTCTTCAAATGTGTTTTTCACTTTTGTTCATCTGGGCATGCCATTCAATGGAGCAGGGGGAGGAGGCAGGGGGGAGACAATAGTAATTCAACTGCTAAATTTAAAATTCAATTTATGAACTCCTCTCCAGCGTTCTGACTCTCATGAGCTTTTTTTTTTTTTTTTTTTTTTTTTTTTTTTTTTTTTTAACAAAACAAAGCCATTAAAACAGAACATGGGTGAAATTACTGTGGGGTGAAACCTGCTAAATTGCTTTTCTGAGCTCAATCGACAGCATTTTTATGTTGCAAAAATGATTTTACTCCTTGCTTTAATGTGCTAAGTTGTTAATCAGAAAGAGACAAAATGCTCGACACAAAAGGCTCAGAAATGTGGATTATGAGACACACAGTGGGATCAAGAAAACATAAAACAATATTGGTAAATGGTTATTATTCTGATTCCGTTTTGGATGTAGAATTCTTTTTCTTTCCTTTTTTCAAATCGTGTGAATTTAGAAGCTGTTGTAAGTGAACATGCTGCAACAGGATTGACACACACACACACACACACAGTAACACACAGATGTCTACACACATCCCTGTGGCTACTTCAAACCTTGCCCTTCACAGTAGATGGCCAAATCATCACCTGTCTGCGTCAGCCCTTCATTTCAGTTATTTACTGTCCACACAAACACACAAGGGGAACAGTGACAGACCGGACGCACTTCGCAGGTGAAGTAGCAACACAATGAAAAGAGTGTTGCTGCTCCTCAAATGCCAGCCTTTAGCCCGACAGTGTTTCCTGTAAAATCCCTTGGTTTTTATGATTTGGCAATTTAACAGCAAAGTGGTCTTCATACAACCAACACTTGAATGATGATACTTTATAGGTTCTTTATTGGCTTCAAGGTGCTTTACTGAGCGACAGTTACTTTAGAAAATGTTTGTGCAATTCAGTCAACTAATATGACCCCTTACACATCCTGGTGGTCTATTACTATCTGGGACAGACATTTCAGGTACACTCAACTACATGTAGTGTTATATTGTGGAAGACATGCACTATACTGCTTCATACTCAGTTACAGTGATACTCTTGACTCTTGAGAGACAATTTTTTCAGCTATTAGGTGTAAAGACCTATTTGGCACTCACATGGTGCAAATTACTGCCGTGTGAAAAGCATTCTAAACATCACCTTAAAAAGGCACATCAAAACTGATTGTGTATGAAAATTAGCCCCAAGATGCCTTTTTGGTATTGATTATCTTCTTTTTCTTGGAAAGACTACAGCAGTATGCCAGCTTTTATTCCAGTGTAATGAAACCATTTTAGCCTGTGTGTATTTGTGAGGAGAAACAAATAAGGATAATTATTGTCAACGGATCCTCTTTATCCTCTGTGCCGCGTCTGTCTCTGGAGAATCAACATGCTGCAGCCAGAGCTGCTGGTCTGCTGGGACAATCAGCCTTGTCTTTTATGTTATTTATTTATACCATGCAGCAGAGCACTCTCCAATTCCTATTACACTGCGGGGCCCGGCGATGCCTCGGCCTCCAGAACAAAGCTGTGTATTTCAGGCTTGAAACCCTGTGCATTTGGGCCTACTGTTTCAAAAAGAAAAAAAAAAAAAACACAAAAAGGGTGAAAAGAGAAAAGATGGGAGAGGAGGAGAGGGGGAGGGAGAAAGAGGAGAAGAGAGACTGCAGCAGTGGGCGAGTACAGATCGAGTTCCATATTAATGTGTGCAAATTCCCCCGCTCCTGCTGACTAAGATTAGAAAAATTAATTTCATGGATGCAGAGACAATACTGATGTCATCAAGCGGAGAGGAGAGGAGCAGTGCGCTGTTAACTCCTCCCTGTCCGTCCTCCATGAGGAATAGATCACCCTTCAGTGACAATACAAGAATCAAACAAGTTAATAACTAAATACTAAATACTGAATTAGCATTGACAGATCTGTTCCAGGGATTTATCCCACCTAACAAAGAACTTATTGTACAATTGTGACACCTTCTTGTGGTCAAGTAGCTAAGCTACGTGCATGATGGCGTTCCCATGTGACTGCAGCATGGCTAAGAAGCCCCAATTCAGTGAATTATGTCTTGAAACAAAATCTCATCCTGCATCTCAGCACGCGCCTTGTTAGTAAAAAGTCTCGTAACGAATGACAGTGTGAAGAGTAGGACTGGTCCACAGGGAGCTGGGTAGAGCCAAATTGCCTTTCCTCAGCCCAATATGCCTGGATGGTACAGGCAGCTAGGCATGAAGGCTGGCTAGCAATGAGACGCATGAAATTATCTGAGGACAAAGAGGTGTGTGGAATGACAACTATAGAGGAGACAGGGGAAAACGTATACATTCACTGTGTTTGGCCACGATGCTGGGAGAACAGCTGAGAGAGAAAAAAAGAAAGAAAGAAAGAAAGAAAGAAAGAAAGAAAGAAAGAAAGAAAGGCGGACAGAGAGAAGCCAGATAAGAGGCTGCTGTAATGCGGCCAACCAGCGTGCTTTTGTGTTTGGCGCAACACACATAATTGGTCTCTCCTCGGCGTCGTCCTGGAGCTGTTGATCGGTGTGCCCTATGCGTTTGACACCAATATTTACACCACACACAAACACACGCTCACGCCCCCTTCTAAACCCCCTCCCATGTGCATCAGCAAAAGTTGCAAAGCGTTCAGTTCATCACGGCCGGCACAAAGACGTCATTAAGAGAAAGGAGGAGGGGGCTGGAAGAGGACGGGGGAGGAAGGGGGAGGGAGGAGAAGAAGAGAGGCTGCTTCATCTGTCTCAAGTGAGATTGGGGTCGTAGGGTCGCCAGAGCCCTTTTCCTTCACTGAGAATGAGAGCTAAAGGGACAGGGACAAAAAAAAAAAAAGAAGAAAAAAAACCTCAATGACAAAACGAGATGTGGCTGACATGCCTGTGACACGCCATTAGAGAATGAAAACAAATAAAATGCAATCGTCTGCAAACATTGCAGAGCAAACATGTGTGGGAGAGCATGGTCCCCCCAAATTGCCAGTCAGATATCCTGCCAGAATGCAGCTTTCCAGACTGAGCTCATTCTGATTTTTACTGTGTAACAAGGAGCAGGACAGCTTTGTGAATAAAAATACCAACGTTACAGCAATGAGCTATTTGCTATAACTAGAGTCTGCATGGATATTTTGTGGAGCTTTTTATGTCTGGTCAAAGATAAAAAAAAACCTCTATCCTCTCTTCTAAGACGTCGCTGGTTTTACATGTGCTGAGCATGTGTTTTTAAATCTTCTTTGCTACAAACCAGCAGTGTCTTCCCTTTAAAAAGTTTCTCACTGGGTAGAAAATCTATTGAAAAGCTGCTAGGTACAACCAGTGCTTTGAAACCAATGCAAATTAAATGCTTTCAGGAAATACAGGCACCTCTAGTGAGGCTGCTTTGCCTATTTTCTGATGCAGAGGAGCCAGAGCTTAGTTCCCAGGCTTTTCTCCTCTCTCAGTGCTGTGTGCTTCTTGCCTGTCGCGACCCTGGGACAGAGGAGGGCCTGCTGAAAAAGCCCATTTCATCTAAGGGCCGTGGTGGAACGAGAGGAATGTGCTCCTCTCAAACTTCCCCAGCCCGCAGAACCCCATAGAGATGCCGTTACACAACCAAAATAAAAGGAGAAAAAAAAAGGGGCAGGAGGGGAAGAAAATGACACTAACTCCATCTGCCACAAACAGAGAAAGCAGGCTGTCCATTTGCTTCTCGTGTCTGAAATGCTGCCATTAAATATGCAGGCTAGATTCTCCCCTTATTCAAGGAAATCACCACCTTTGCTAATGGAATGGTATTGGAGAGGAACTGCTTTTCTACAGCTTAGATAATTATGAACGAGGCCCCATATCACCAAGTGTGTTTATGAATTAGCAATGGTTATTCATGATACTGTGCTCAGAGTAGGGTGAAAATACATAAGTGAATACTAAGCGAGCAGACCAACAGAAACGATGCTAAAGGGTCCTGAGGGGGCTTTCTCTGCCATCCATTAGTCTTCCCTGTAAGGCAAAGCTTAACGAGCTCTTCAGGCTGGGAGGCTGGCCACTGAAGAAGAGGGAGCACAGTAAATTATGAATGTGAAAGCTCTACCTAAAGCAACAGCACAATACATTATAAAGCTACTTTCCCCCTCTTTTGCTTCTTGATTTTGTTTGGTGCTGCTAAAACACAGGTGGGGTATTCCCAAAAATACATGCCTTTCATCAAAGAATTAATAAAAAGTAAATGTAGCATATCTATAAAAAGCAACTAGGTCACACCAATGGTGCAGTTAAAGAGGCTCCCCACTAAAAACAAGGATTTACATTCCGGCTGTTTGTTTTGGAACGCTGCCCAGTCCTCCAGGGTGGAACCATCCATATTTCTCCTACGGGTGATCCATCACTTTAAAAAACAAAAAAAACAAAAATACAAATAACAAACAGATACCCTGACCTTCCTTCCTCAGGCGGATATTAGATACTCATTAAAAGTCACCTGAAACAATTTGAACCAAATTGATTTCATTATCGGACTCGGCACGACACACGAGGCCCCCACGTCTGATAGCTCAGCGGGAAATTTACAAAGTTAATTAGAAAAAAATTGATTTTCATATAATTTTTTTCCCCCTCTGCTCGACCACCGTAGAGTGACAAGAAGAGGGGCCTGTTGGTATGATGTTCAGCATGCAGGGGAACGTCGAAGGTTAGTTGGAAAACATATTCCAGCATTCAGTGGTAGTTGAACAGTGTGTGTGTGTGTGTGTGTGTGTGTGTGTGGATATGTATGCCTATGCAGGGTTTTCCCTAGGGGGGTTTAGGTGCTGTGGTTACAGTTGGGGTCATGGGGTTTGATATTATATGACTAAAAACTGTGCGTTTTCACATAACATTTTACTATTATCATTACAGTTTTAAAAAACTGCACGTTGTAGATTTTCACAATATACTCAGACATTAGCAAGAAAAACGTGAACAAATATGTTCACTGATGAGGTAAGTGCAATGTCTTGAAGTAGTACTTCACACTTTTATGTGCCATAAAAAATAATAATCACAAAATAACATTGGTTAAACAGTAGTGAAGTGTTTTGAACTACGCAAACCATAAAAGACAGCAAAAGTGTAACTCTCAGCAGAGCTTTCTTTCCACTTTTCATTTAGCTTAGGTGCGGTGAAAAAAACACTTAGGTGATGTGAAAAAAACACTTAGGTTTTGTGTCTAAGTATTATAATGGTATGCTGCTATGACAGATTGTGTAATAGCATGTTATGGTAGAGTTCCTACCCCCAAACCCCCACACACCAATACCATTTAACCTCCTCACCTCTTACGCTCAAACATACTCCATACACCGCTCGCTGTTTTTCCCAACTGTTCTATGTAACAGTCACAGCATACATGGCCTTAATTTTCCCCTGTAAATCAACGTGAGTCTCCTCCACCCCACTGTGAAGGCTTCCCCAGAAATGGGCTCCTCAACCTATGTTAGGGGCCCTGGAAATAGGCTTCCTTCCCCCCACCGACAGCCCCTGCAGGTCACCCTCTGGGAGGCCCCAGGCTCTGTGAGCTCGGGCCAGGCCTCCCATCTCCCGAGTCTTGACTTGGAATCAATCACCAAAGCTGGCTGAGAACATGAGGTTGGGGGAGCTGCGGCGATCAATGAGAGGCTCCAGGCCTGTAGGACCCCTGATGCATGGTCTTACTGCACTCACGCACACACACGCACATCTCTGACTCACAATGAACTCTACCATTCACTTCCATTATTGCTAAGCCCCAGGGCAGCTATGTTTACGGCGGACTGCCTGTGCCAGACCATATGAATAACATATGACCGAGAAAATTGAGTGATATTTGCAATTTAAGAGCCTTAATTAGATTTAGACATGATCACACAGAAAATGACTTTTTATTTTCTAGTATTGAATCCAATCCCTTTTCCATCTATTTGTTATGTAAAAACACAATTAGATTTCATTGCTTTATTTCTTTTTCGCCACATGAAAAGGGAAATTAAACAAGGCTTAATCCTGCTAGTCAGCATTAATACAGCATGTAGTAACAGCAGGATACTTTGTGACCAGAGCAAGTACTCTGATCACGAGCTGTTTTACACACCAAACTTTGACCGACCTTTTCTGCTCAGGTTTTTATTAAAGGCCAGACATATTAAAGCGATGCACATATTTCCCAGGAGAGGCAACAGATCCTTTGGCTTCACACAGATTTCACCATGTGTCTTATACTGTGAAGAGGGCGTGTGTGAGCATTTACTTTATAACTTGAGCTACATTGCGCTGTTCATGTGCGAGATTGTATATGAGTCTACACACTACAGGTGTGAGTAGAAATCATTTTGAAATCAATATCTGAGTTAACCAAGTCTGATGATATGAAAGTGCACACATGTTCACACATACACACCTGTATTTATCTGATGTATATGGTATTTGTACTGCAAGTGTGCACGCAGGCTGCCTGCGAACGTCTGTTGGTATCAGTAAAACATGTAGTAATGTGTGTGCGTGTGTGATCAGTGTGTACCATCTGTGTCCAGATGTTGTGTAGAGAGCAGGCTGCTTGGACAGCCAGACAGTTGGCAGGCCTTCTGACAGGCCTGTGTTCCTTATTGATAGAGGGATCACAGAGACAGAAGAGTCGGCTCTGCTCAGCTAGACCACAATATTGTCCTCTCTGCTGTTATTCTTCCCAGTCGGCCAGGAGAAAATGGGATGTTGAGAGCCAAGTTTATAGCTGTCAGATCTGGGCCAAATAGGAGTTGAATAGGTTTCAAACATTTGGAAAACAGCATGAGGAACATTTGATTTGTCATACAGATGCCGCCAGATTCTTGTGCCAGAGCTGAAGAACTTCAATCTCTTTGGATTCTGATAAGGATTTAAATACAGATGAATATAGAGCTGAACCTGAAGTGCACAGCCGAGGGCAGTGGTGAATGGCAGCAAGGGCCAACATGTTGGTGGAGTGGTTAGACTGGTTCCTGTAATGTTTGTGGAGGTAAGACCGAGCTGTGGTGCAACATAGCACAAAACATGTAAAGCAATGACTGACTACAACGGAATTATGCTTAATCAATGAATTACTGTGTAAGATATATCATAGGTATATGTTACAACGAAGCAAACGTGTATGCACTTTACAATGGCAATAATAGCTTGTACTCCTTGAGGCGAGGACCTGAACTTTCCTACACATTATCACAGTGCCTCTACTTTTTAGCCTTTGCAAAAAGCATCTGTTGACTGCTTATTTTCCATTATTGCCTTGCAGAATTGTCTCCCTGACCCTGCTCCCTGTGCCATCTTTCTTCCCTGGCTCCTGCCAGAGTTATGGAGCAGGGCCGACGTTTATGGAGGGCAGACCCTTTTCCCGGAGCTTTGATCCAGAATGTTCTATAGCCCATAGTTTTGTAGGGGTCATCCAAGAGGAGCCATGTAGGCAGCCGTGTGTGTAAATGAAAGCACATTGAGCTGCTCGTTTTCAGCAGAGCCTGGGTGCGGAGGCTAGTGCAACAGGGCCTTGGAGGATTTGAGGGGTTATGAGGTGCATGCTGGGTGTTTGCATGTGTTTGCGAAGGCTATGTTCTACCTACTTGTGCGGGTGTGGGAAAAGATATACAGCACTAATCCATGAGGAAAAAACACACGCACACACACAAACATGGCAGAATATAGAGAATTGGAGGCCAACCCAAAATTTCATCAGGCAATATCACAGCTCTCATATCTGTCATCTCTCTTTCATCAAAACCCTCCGTCCCCTATACAAATTATTCATGCCAGCAGCTAAATGTATTCATACCATTCTGTTTACTTTATTACTCCACTTTTATTCTGCTCTTTTCCCCACATTTGTTTACAAGAATAAAAGCCTACTCTGACAGAATTATCCCTCTGCACAACAAAAATAAATCACAGCGCTTGCACACACATCATTCACATTCAAAGAGCACAGCTAAATTATAGATGGCCCCTTTCTCCCCAAATATGCATTTCATTAGCATTTCCTTCGCCTGTTGTCTTTTTTTTTTTTTTTTTCCTTCAATCCGCCTGTGCACACGACCAACTGATGTGTGTGTCTGTGTGTGCGCGTGTGCGACTGGAGAATGGGAACAGATTTGCAGCAAAGCAGGACGCGTCCCCTTTCCCAAGCCTAATTTAGGATTCAATTACAATACTCTTTAAAAAGCGTCGACTTCGCAATTAATTATTTTAAGATTAGTCTGACAGTAATGGGCCTCCCACCGACGCCAGCCAGCGTAAGACTGGCCCCCTGCACCCCAGGACCACTCCGTCTCCCTTCACATATATATAGTGTGTACACCTATCTCTTTGCCTCTCCATCTCTCTTATCCCCTTTATTTTCTACCTCTACCCTTCACACCGCCTTCTCTCCATCTTCCACTCAATCTCCTGAGGAAACAAGAGATAAATCTTCTCCCTCCTCACCTTCATCTCCTCCCCTCCCTGTCCTTTCTTTTTTCCACCTCCACTCATTGGAGCCCTACACTTTGTTTCTGTTCTTGTTGTTCCTTTCCCTTCGTTACTTTGTCTCATGCTCCGATCTCCTTGGCGGAAGCTGCGCAACTGATATTGCTTCAGTACGGCGGGCTGCTTTTTACGAGCCACAAGGGCCTTCTCCCACGTCCTCCAGCGTCCCCAGGAAACGCTGACGGATGAGCCCCGCGACAACATGCGTAAGCACATAAACATTCGTGGCCATACACACATGCGCATACACAACCGTCTGTCACCGCTGCTGCCAGGCGAAAGCGAAAAAACACGCCCGCACGCTTTGATTGGAGCCAAGCGAAGCATTTTTTTTTCTTCTCCCCCTTCCTCTTTGCTGCTGATGCTTTTCCTCCCACCCTTCACCACCCCGCACCCGCCAACTATTTTTTTTCTCTTTCCTCGTTTCGGAAATGAATGTCATCATACATCCCCTTCCTCTCTTCGCCACAGCTCCCCCCGTCACCCTCGGGCAAACCTCAGCCGAAGCCCCCGATTCTGTTTATTTAAATATTTGATATGTAAGCAGTCATAAAATAAATGTCAGAAGAGGAAAAAGGGAATGGATATGCGGGTTGTGGGGAAAGAGGCCATTATGGGTAATGGTTTCTGATGTATGCTGCGGCCCCCACAGTGTAACCTCCTCCCAACCCCATGCAGACCAACCTGCACATGACGGTGCTGAAAGACACTAAAGCAACAGGGGAATAGATGGAGCGGGGGCATGTACAATCTGTGTGTGTGTGTGTGTGTGTGTGTGTGTGTGCGTGTGTGTGTGTGTGTGTGTGTGTGTGTGCGCGCCAAGGAGGCAGAGATACAACAGCTACATGTGCACTTACACACATACTGTGACACACTTGTTCGACTAGCGATATGGAAAATAGGCCCTCCCATGCACAATTGACTTCTAATACATTGTATACTCCTCAAACCATCCATTTACCAGGCATTGCAATTTCAGGGGCCCTGAAAGCAGCACTTTGCCAGCACTTTGCAAAATACCTTAAAAAATCTGCAGCCTTTACAAATGCTCTCTCTCACTAACTGCCAATTCGAATATGTCTGTTAAAGTGACAACACAGCCTTGTCCCCTGGTATATTGAACATCGCTTTTTTGACTTGCCAGGGTTTCCATGTTGGACACAGGAACTGGTGATACCTACTGTTTAGACAAACAATTACACACCCTTCTCCTCGGGTACCCGCTCACGTGTATGTTTCCCGGCTAGTGGCACCCAAAGGATTACATGGCTGCGACAATTTTGCCCAAGAACTGATAAAAAAAAAAAAAAAAAAAAGGATGCAGGCGGGGTGAATAAATCAAGCACAGCCGGCGAGAAAGAGGAAAAAAAGAGACAGTGGGAAAGTAAGAGAGTCTCTCAGTGAACAACCTTGAATTTCTCCTTGATGCAGAGATGCTAAAATACTGCATATCAGCACAAAACGAAATCCCCAATTAAGGACAAAAATCATCACAAAATGTTCATTAGTGCTGATGGTATATTGGCTTGGCATTTCGGGGCCTTTTTACTCTCAGACCTTTGCCTAACAAGCTCCCCGGCTGCACCAAAGGGCTCCGGGAGGGGTAGTGACATCACATCAGGATCAAAAGTCAAAGAGAGGTGTTGCCGGCTGTTGACCCCATCACCCCTAAATGTTCAAACGTGCCGAATCCCCCAGTGTTTTTTCCCATCTGTCAGCACCCAGGAACGTCTGCGAGGGTTTTCAACACCAGCTTTCCCTTATATTGCGATATAGATTCACAGTTTGAGTATGTCAGTATGTCCTGAGCACCTCAGATCTCCCTTTAACATTAACATGAGTGAATAGTGGTATTGTGCAACTTGTGTGACGATAGAAAAATGTCTGTCGTTTCATATTACCCTCTATCATTTCTTTTGTTTTGCTGCAAATTACACTGTTTACGGTGATATTTGTTCATCATTTGGACGATGCTCTGGGTTCTTCCACAGAGCTCGGACGAAGGGAGGAAATGTGCATGAAGGCAGCACAAACAAACACAGAGGAGAACGTGGCACAGAACAGCAAAACCGAAAAGGAGAAGGACTCCGACAGACAAAACAAGGAATTCGTACCTATGGTTTGGATATGAAAAGTCTGACACAGGCTCAAAAACTCGTACTTTTATTGAAGGTTGACCTGTAGTAGCTTTTGTAAAGGCTGATATAAAATTGACAGTTTGGGTGTAAAAAAAAAAAAAAAGCAGATAGCCAATTAATCAGAAAATATCACCCCTGAAAAAAATGTTTTCAATGTCAGAAATGAAGTCACAGACTCCATCAAAAACTGGTGCTGAACTGTCTACAAGTCTAAGTCAAAGTAATTAATCAATGAATCTGAAAATGAGCATCAAACTATCCATAAAAATAGGCCATTTTCTATGCAACTTTTAAATTCTGTCTCTTTTCCCCTCAAAGTCATTCATTCCAGTCGAGAAGCCTGATTTTGACCATTGGTCACTATCGGAGCCAAATTCTGATTAATCGACCAAACCAATTGATCTTTTGTATTTACCTTTTTAGATTTTATACATTAGTATTCTATATTTTTATGCATGCTTAATTCAAACTTTGCAACGATTCCACAAAAAGTGAATCGAACATGAGCAAGTGCCTTTAATTTGTCGAGTATGACATTACAAAATGTAAAAACCTACTATTTCACGCACATAACCACCACCACCACCACCACCACCACCTCCCTTCAAAAAAAAAACACACCTTTCTAAATACATGTGGATGTTTTTCCACGTATACGTTGCTCTCACACACACACGCCTCCTGCCCCCCTCTGCCCCCTTCCGAGCATGGGTCAGGGTGCCCTCCAGTGCGCCTCGCCCTCTCTGCTGTTAATTACCACTAATTGGCCCCGCTCGTTTCTCCCCCTGCTATAATGGAACCATTCATCTTTACTACTTAATGAGTAGGCACTGTAGTCAGCAGCCAAGGTCACCCACAACTAGCATCCAAAAGAGGAAGGCTTTTGGAAACAATCGGGGGGAAAAAAAAGGAGACAGAGACAAGGAGATGGAGATGGAGAGATTGTTTATCTTTTAAAATACAGAGGAGAAAAATGTGAATATGCAGAAGTTTCCACATGACTCTGCTTTTTGGAATGTGTCCAGTGTGTAAAAAAGTTGAGAAATGTCTGGGAGCTGTGGGAGTCTGCAGTGTCCAACGCAAACCACAACACACGCGGGGAATTTCCAAACACAGTCTAATTAAAATACGCGTTATGCAAGTGAAAAACAATGGATCTCACGAAAACAATGCTGAAAGCGTAGTCTCGCACAGTCAGACCGAGCTGTAAATATGAAATGTATTTTTCAAAATGCACTAAGAGCCTCTTCTCTGGCTTATGCACACATAATTATCAAAACAATCACTCCGACTGTCGGCAGACTCCAGCCCCAGCGGGTGAGAGGGCAACATGTTAGCCGCCTCAACTACCATAAAACATCTAATTAACGCTGAATGCTTTAAATATTAGCCCAGCAGTAGCTTTAAATTCATTTCCGTAGTGACTCCCGAAGGCAGGCAACTTACTGCCAGAAAAAAAAAAATCACGTGTGGCCTTATGACTTGATAAAATAACAATTACAACTGCATTTCCTGAAGAACAGAGGACATTTAGATAGTAGTTTGTAGTAGGACTAAAAAAAAAAAAAAAGGTTGCCAAATCTAATAAAGGCTGTCAGGGTACAAACAAACTCTTCACACACACCCAGGGGCCAGCAGGTGAGAAAGACAACATTTCATAACTGTAAGGGCCATGTAGGCTGTCAGTCTTTGCCTAAGGTAGAGCAGAAGAAGAAGGCTTCAGTTTCAAACATCATAATCTGTCCTGACAAGTCAAGCCAAAAGTTGACAACCAGCCATTTTCCTTGGAAGAAGTGCCATTGTGGAGTAGTACCTTTATGCAGTCTTAACTTACCTAGCTGTGGCGACCAGCCTGGCACGGCAACGTTTGGACATGGGACAGTTGTCTATGGATTATGGTAATGTGGTATTCCACACTCCCCTCTGGCATGCGTCTGACATTACAGTAACCTTTGCATGTTTAGCCAACAGTAGCTATAGATGTTCATTGAGCGTGCGCGTGTGCGTGCTCACACAGAGACACACCGGCACAGTTGCACAGGGAGATTAGCTGTGCACAGCAAACATCTGCTCTTGCTAACGGCATTGATATCCTTTGAAGGAATTAACATCTTAAAGAAATAAGACATTTAAACTCTAAAATAAAGTTCACTCGTCTTGTCGATATCAAATCCAGTTCATCCGGGTTGTGCCAAAGGAGTGGCTGGAATGTAAAGCACAAGTCTAGCCGTATCAGAGCAGCACGTGACGCAAAAAAAAAAAAAAAAAGAGACTAGAAAGACTAAAGAGTATCTGTAATCTGCACTCACTACAACACAACTTCATTTCACAGTTTTGACAGAACACCTTCTGTCACGTATAATACCTCCCATAATTCTTGCCAAATATAAAGTGATGGAATGTAACTAAGCACTTTTACGCAAATACTGTTGAGGTACTTGAATACTTTACACTTCTACTCCACTGCAAATATTGTATGTTTCACTGCACTATATTTATTACAAGAAACTTTAGTTACTAGTCACTTTGCAGATCCATATTGTTAATGAAAATCAACTAATAATTAATTCAAACGAGCCCCACCACTACCGCTACTATTTTGAAATAGGCCGTTCTGCACTATTACTTCTGGTATTTAGAAGTTTGACATTTTGAGGCTAAAACTTTTGCACATTTGCTTCCGTAAGGTCTGGACTTTTACTCCGGACAAAGTGCTTTTTGTTTACATTGTGGTATTGCTTATTTTACTCAAAAGATCCGAGGACGTCCTCCACCAGTGCAAAATGCATAAGGGCGTCCTCTGTGCACATGTGTTTGGGAGAGGATGTGGTGTGAAGTTGCTTCTGAAATTGCTGAGATAAAATTGATCTAAATGAGGTCGTGTTCAGCCAGCAGTGACCACTAGTGTCCTGTTGTGACGAATGCCTATAAATCAACAATATATCTGCACACCAGCTCTGTTCATTCTCTCTCTCTCACACACACACACACACATTAAGCTGTAATGGCCAATCTAAGGTTTGCTAGGAAAGGGAAAAGATAAAAGGAATATGTTGTGGCTGGAAAAATACATGGTTGACCAGTCAAGACAAAAGGCAGAGAGAAAGATGTGCACACATAAGTGTATATTTAAGATTTCTGCGTGTGCAGTGTATAAGTGTGCATGAGACGGGAAGGGACAGCGAGAAAAATATAGTGGGACTCATAGGGACTCGGAGAAAAAAGAAATAACCTGAAGAAACAGACAAAACTCATTAACAGAAACTCGGTGCACGGTGAACGTCCCGTCGGTTTTCTATTTTTGTCCCTCTGTGCTTTACAAACGACAGACAGCTCCTTGCTGGTGCTATTTGGTTGTGTTTTTTTTTTTTTTTTTTTAGCTCAGCAAATGGTCCCACCGTGCCAGCGTTGATTAGGATCAACTCAAACCAAACAGCAAGACGTGTGACTGGAGTGCACAGTCTACAGTCTGGAAAACAGAGAGTGCACAGGCTTTGATGTGTAAAGTGACGGGTGTTAGTAGTGATGATGATGATAATGATGATGATGATTTCCTCGCAAGATGGTACCGAAACACGCTCACGTACACTGCCGTAAGGATGAGCCTATGTGTGATCCT
This sequence comes from Coranthus polyacanthus, assembly GCA_037367275.1. Lineage (NCBI taxonomy): Eukaryota > Metazoa > Chordata > Actinopteri > Kurtiformes > Apogonidae > Coranthus > Coranthus polyacanthus. Next base: position 11,561,142 of record JAPQRN010000016.1, on the reverse strand, counting down.
GCGTTTACATCTGCATATTCTGCAGCACCCTCACCTGTGCCTCTTTTTTTATTTTATTACAAAAATACAATTATGTGAGCGTTAAATTCGAAGGGAAAAAAAAAAAAAGCCCTGCACTCAGCTTGCTGCCTTAAAAGTGCTTCGTCTCACTTACCTGAGTTTTGTTTTTAAATCTACGTTACACCAAACAAACCCTGGCTTTAAAAGAGACGTTCGAACACGAAGGTTAAATGAAAAATAATTTGCATCAAAAATCTTCTAATTTCATAAAAAAATAAATAAAACTCCCCACAGATGAGGTGCCAATTATCCTTCTCTCTTTTCTTTTTTGTGCAGCCGAACGGTCGTACCATTACTTCTATTCTACAAAGACAAATGAGATGCGGAGTTTAGCTGGTTCTTGAAAATTTCGTGCTGTCTCTTTGAATTCGAATTAATTGCTGCAATCACAAAAATTGCTCTTTTCTGGCCTGACCTGTATGTTCCCTATTACCTCTTCTGTTGCCCTGGGAGGAGAGGCAGGAAAGGGAGGCAGCAGTTAGGCAGGACACTGTAACAGTGGTGGCCCGCAGATCTGCTCGGTATTGTGCTTATTTATTCGGCAGGATATGCTGGCTGTCTAAATACCTCTGAACTGACTGCTGGTCCCTTGGGAGACCTAACTAGCAGCTGAGAGCCGGGGACAGAGAGGCAGATAAAAGAAGAGAGGTCGTATTTAGAGAGAAAACAGAAAGAACAAAAAGAGACAGCTCTGAAAGTGAAAACAACCTATGCAGCGGACCATCTGTTAAGTAAGTATAGTTAGCTGCCATACATTTCTTTCTTTAATCGCAGAAAAATAAACCTACAGAGGGGTGCAGCTGAACAGAAAGAAAGAGAGAGAGAGAGAGAGAGGGAGAGAGAGACATCTAAGGAAAGAAAGAAGCGTCGTTCCTCTGGGATGGCAGAAGAGGAGGGGTGTGAAAGTGTGTGTGCGGGGGGGGGGCTTCCATTCAGCAGCTCCACGTGGCTAATTAGCATATGTGAAGGTCAGGGTGGTAGTGGTGGGTGGGGTGGGCGTTTGGGGTGCCACTGCAGCACCCGCTACCATGAGACCTGGCGCCCTGCCAGCCACACACACTATACTACAGTGAGGAAACCCAGTATATTTGTGTGAGTGTGTGTGTGTGTGTGTGTGAGGCCAACAGCTCGTAAATACTTCTTTTTCCTCGCATCGTTCACAGGCTGAAGTAGGGTGAGATCCAGAGGGAGAGGATTTTAACTATGCTGACATTTGCCAGAGTTCAGATACTGATTCTCTCCCTTTTTCTCTCCCTCTCTGAACTCAGCCAGGCCCATTCCTCAGAAGTCAGCAGTCGTCCATGTGACTCACTTCAAATATCGCCTGCGTTTCTACATCTCCTTCCTATACACTCACACTCACACACACTCACACACACACACTCACACTCGACTCACACAGAAAAAAACAGCGCTTTCAGCCAAGTATGTTCATGCAGATCGTGACCAGTGTTGGGCAGCAGCGACGTTACCAGTTTAACTACATTTCTTACTAGAGTGCTGGTAATATCAGTGTTTTCTGAATGAAATGGCTTTTCAGTAACAAAGCCGTTCAATTGATCAACCAGTGCAGTAGCGTCCGCACAAGCTACATTTTCCCGAGCGTGTCTTTCTGCTGCAGTCTGAAATAAAACACAGGATGAATATGTGACACCACAGACATATATGGAGGTACATGCAGAGCCGACAGCCACAGCCCTTGGGTCTGACAGTGACTTCACATGCCAATGCTTGGGCTGAACTGGGGATACAGACACACAAGCTTGAGTTTACATGATGATCAGAGAGAACCTGTTATGCTGAGGAATTGACCCAGAGGGTTGAGCTACTGAGTTTTAAATTAGCTTACAGTTTATCCTGCAAATATGGACAAATCTAAATTCAGCATATCCGTGCAAACACACGCACGCACGCACGCGCACGCACAAACAAACATAGATGAACACAATCTTGGCACCTGCATTTTGTTATTATGTGGAACATGTTTTGTTGTTTTTTTCTAAATTGGTTTTGGAGCAGTGGAGCAGCAGAGATCACGGGTTATTGTTTAATAACAATTGAACTGAATGTTACCTGCACGTCTATTTGACTGACAGTTTTATGGATCACTGATATAGCACTGACTTGGCACAAACTGGTTGAATTAAAACTTTTTTTTTTTTTTTTTTTTAAATCAGTTTCTGATGTAGTACACTACTTTTGCCATGTTGGTGTAGCTTAGCTTGTTATGTTTCTCTAAGTAAAGTGGTAACTTTTGTGAAGTAAAACCTAATTTACTGTGGAGTAACTGGTAGATTAGCTCACTACGCTAGTTTTCCCAACAATGATCATGACCTACTGTGATAAAAAAAAATAAAAATAAATCTTCAGTAAAATGGGGGGGGAAAAATGCTTTTACATGGTTGACATTTTTTAATTTAATTTTCATGGATTAAAAATAAGTGATAAATACCGACTGTTGTAGAACTTCCCTTTTGCTGGTGGGTAGAAAATTAAAGAAGTGGGTTTCTTCAGTTTAAACGCAGCTGAGAGAAAAGAGAGATTTGCAAAAAGTTTGCTTTGATTTTAAGTCACATGGACGTTTTTCAGCCCTGTAGCTACAGCTCATTTATAGCTGTATCTATCAGATGTGATAAAACATACAAATCTCAAAATGCCACAGGACAACTCTAGTTTTCATACAAGGACAACAAGAATAGAACCCATCACTGCTGACACACTTGCTTGTGGTTTAGACATGGAACTAAAATAACTATCAAGTCAAATCCAAAAGGTGTTGGACAACCTCGCCCACACGAACAAAGTCAAACTCTCCCACATGGACAATTAACTTTCTTCCTCAGAATTGCTTTGGTTTTGATTTTTCTGCTCCCTCCTGACAGCGGCAGTTTGGATAAGACAGAGCTGAGAAAGAGCTGACACCAAATCAACGCCCGCTCATAGTAATTAAATCCTTTCTTCAGGGCGTTTCACATCAACCTTTGACTCCAGGGGATGTTAAACGTATGTGCATAATGGGGCCAGATAAAAAAAAATATATATTAGCTAATAATACAGTACATAAGCTGACTCCCAGTCATGCAGCTGGACAGTTGTTTTCATATTGTTACTATTTTTTAAATCAAAATTAATTGGCATTTTGTGGAAACCACATGCACACCAGGATAACCTCTGCCTGCCAATTACCTAAGCAGGCTCTGTGTTTCATCCAAGGAAGATGAAAAACGCTGCACAGGGCTCTTATCGGACGCAACAGAGCAAATTAAAATTGCACTCTAGTGTTGCTAATCAGCAGTGCTCTGGCTGGCCAAGACAGAGATGTAAACAAAACAACATAAACAAACGAGGGACGGGAGGGGCAAAGAGGAAGAGGAGAGACGCGGCGTGAGATGTGGGAGAGGCGGGGTTAGGCTGGACTGCTTAGTGCTGACGAAGGGGCTTTAGCCTGTTCCTGCCTGCACGCACACAAACACAAGACACACGCATTCAAGGACACACACACACACACACACACTCACACACGGGCAGACAGCGGGAAGAGATGCACCCAAACACACACACCTGCATGCCCACTTCCTGACCAGACCCCCATGGGCTGCCTGTTCAATGCAGAACATGTACCATAAATTAAATTCCAGCCACCACAGTCAGGCCCATCACTATGCACAAGGCTCCCTGAGATAGCCGCATAATACAATGTGACATTGATGCATTGCTCCCATTATAAAGTCTTTGTTCATATCACACTAATAATTCATAAGAGAGAAATGTAAACAGTATGCACTGGAGAGCAGTGTGAGTAGGGATCATTTCAAGGTAAGCACATTACCAAGGATGGGATTGGGTCTACTCTTTGATATGTAGAGCTACACAGCTTTGATTTCCATTCTAAAACAACAAAGGCAAAACACTAAGCGTAATAGATAAATCTGTGAAAACTGTAGATTCCATTCATTTTTGTTTCATTAGGTCAGATTTTAAATGAATTGCTGCCACAATTATCTAAGCAACAACACTATTTCCAACTAGCTAGGCCTTCATTATTATCTACTAATTACTTTTATTGTTGTGCGTGTACGCTGCGTGTGTTCCGACTAGTGGATAACAGATGTATCCTTATTACGCATACAGGTTGAAGCTGAAAATACTATTTAATTTGTGATTTAGACCTTTGTAAGTCATTAGTATTTGAACATATGTTGGTTTTAACTGCTATAGTACACGGTGCCATAGAAATAAAACACATTCAGCAGGAACGGCCTGGATGCGAAGCAGCTGACGTGAGGCAGACACACATTCAACAAACACATTCAGGCAGAAGGTCACACACTGAACACTGAATATGGTTCTGTTTTCTTTCAATCAAATAGACCACAGTCGTTCGAAAAACTAGGACAATGGCATTTTGATGAGAGAGCAGGTTTGACACACACACCGTTAAATAACATATCTGCCACATCTCGGGCGTGTGCGCACACGCACGACACGCGCGCGCAGTCGTGGGGCTCTGTCTTCATTTTGGTGAGTGGCCAGACAAGTGAGTTGGGTGGGTGGGTGGTGGGGTGTAAATGAGGTGCACTCGTTTCGCTCCCAGCTTGCTCCTGAAGAGAGGCAGTGGGGAGGGAAATTGAATTTGAAAGAGGGGAAACTGTGCCAACAGGTGACAGAGGCGTGCTCCCACCAAACGCACTCTGAAGTGAAGCGCAGTCATATCACGGGGCCAATTTGGAGGCAGTATTATGCACTACACCGCTCGCCTTTCTCACACAGCCTGTCAGTGCACAGGAGAGCAGTGCTGCTACTCCAAATATGAATTAAACATAGGGCTTTGTACCGTGAATATACTGCTGCTGAAATGTTAGTGAAGTCAAGAAAAAAACACAGTAGCACATGCACTTACTCCTTAAGTAGAATACTAAATAAAAAAAACATTTGCAGAATAAAACATTAAATGTAAAATTTTATTTAATAGGCTGGTTTGCTGGATAATTCAGCAGAAAATAAAAAAACGGAATAAAAATGGCTCAATTAACTGTAGGTTCTGACTATCAGTTGGGGTTTCATTAACCTTTTACATGCACTATATATGTGTTGTTATATCTATTCTACACACAATAAGCAGAGCTAACTGCAGAGTGGAGTGAGACTACTGTGGGCTTCTGGTGTCTATCAGTGTAATTTACAACAATCAATACAACAGCAAACCCTCCCACGCTAAAGCATTCGTTTCATTTCCCCAGCATCCAATGCAAATTGCTTTTGATTGAAACAATGTAGGCTAATGAACTGCTTTTGTTGTGTGATAGTCAGACAGTAAATGCAACGCTCAACCACCTTGCCCTCCAGTCGTCCAGATGTGCCATCCAACACAGCGCATAATTTAGTGCATCAAAAACAACAACTGAATAATGGCTCTTCTGGACAAACTCTGTTGTTTGGGCCAGAGTTGTAAACTAGCAGTTTCTACTTTGCCTGGCTTAGGTCTGCAAAGCACGTTGACACGATCAATGTTCAAAGAAGTGGGTTCCCAAAGTGTCTGCAGTTTAGAGACACCCACGGATCCCTAAGGGGCATTCCACTAAAAAAAAAAGTGGCGGGGTTAATTGTAGCAGCTTTCCTTTCCTCAAATGTTAACACTCATATGCCTTTCCCATTGAACAGGACATATGAGACTCAGCTGCTCCACAGGGCAACTGTGCAGACGTGTAAAACAGTGAGAAAGTGTGTTGGTGTGTCTGAATAACATACTGTTTGTTTTTTAAAATAACGAAATCTTAAAGCACTGATCTTAATGCCACGTGCTAAAGATAAACGTTCCTGATAAATGTGCTGTGCAATTTCTTTTATTGATATAAATTATGATGTATTTATTTTAAATAAAAACCAGTTGCCACGTTTGCACACACTGGGCATTTAAGATAATATGGCACAAGGCAGCACAACCTTTCTCTTTATCATTTTGGCCTGCATTTCATAAATTTAGAGTATCTGTTCCATATGGGGGAAAAAAAAAACATTCAAATAATTAGCAGATGCGGGCTTAATCTTCATAAAAGTTCAATTATTGCGCTGGACGGCCTCCAAGTCTGTAGTATTCCCATAAGACATGAATGCAGCATCGCTACAGCGCCATGGCCAAAGATCACTGCCAGAATCCTCCTTTTTCTCTGAGTGCAGTCTGCCCAGCGGGGCCACGGGGAGCCAATCAGATGGCAGACTGGGTGTCAACTGTAAGCCAGGAGCACTGAGAGCTTTTAGCCAGTTTACCTCCACTATTCAAATTCCGAACAGAGTTGCACGAGTATAAACGAGGCGCACAGACGCGCTCGATACAAAGCGCACAGAGGCAGGCGATCCACCGCTTGGCACTGCTGCGGTGGCCGTTTGATTTCTCAGATCCCTCGAATGTGAGAAGAGGGTAATTCATGTGGAGGAGTTAGCTTTTATTACGAGTATTTTATGTAGATGTACTACAGAGAATATTTCACTCTCCACGGCGAGCGCCTCGAACACAACACGTCCTCTATAAACAGGGCGTTTCGCAACGTGTCTGAGACCACGTCGGCAGAGAGGGGAATCTACCAAACATCAGTGTTGCTTCTTAATCTACTGAAACTAAAAAAAAAATAATCAACAATTAAATGACCAGCGTATGAGCTGCTAAAATGTATGGATGAATGAAATAACAAGCTCTGATTTCTTAGTCGTGGCAATTAAAATATCCGATTGAAGCAGCTTAAAAAAAAAAGAAAAAAAGAACCTATTGCCTTTCATTCTGTCTCCTGTCAGTCCGAAAACTCAAATAGACTTTAAATCTTTACAAACGACGTGCTATGCATATACGACAGATTTTTCTTGTGCATGAAACCCTGTTGAATAAAATATTAACGCTTGATCTTGATTTTTGAGTCTGATTCACTTCCACAATTAAGACACACGCCCACATATGATGACCCCTGTCTGAGACACGCATGCTGTTTGTGATCAAAACTCGTTACACTGGTAATGGTAATCTTGAGTGATCGCCTACACCAGCGCTGTGAAGCTTAACTTAGTTCACTGATGCTCACCAGAGCGGCCGACTAAAGTTTCCAAAACTTACCTGTGTCCTGCCCAGGCCTTGTCCTCCGTTTCCTGGACTCATTGAATGGGGGTGATTTCTCTGCTGTCCTCCCCAGCCGTGAGCCGAAGTGGCTCCATACTGTGGACCCACGTCTTTCCCCAGGCCCATGCCGGCTTGCTGCTGAGCAGTGGGGCCGCTGTAGTCTTGATATGCACCGCCATAACCCCGCATCATCGGGCTCGGAGATGTAAGCAGCTGGTTGAGGGTCGGGGTGGCCCCTGAGGGATGCTGCTGCTGCTGTTGCTGCTGCTGCTGCTGCTGCGTCTGTCCTGGGAACCTCTGAAAGCCACCCGAGGCAGCTGCTCCAAGAGGAGACTTGCCGTGGCTTGCTGGGGAGTTGCTGCCCATCATCATGTTCCCAGGTTGTCTGCATCCGGAGGGGCCCATCATCCCGTAGGCCCCGCCACCGTAGCCCGCGCGGTACGCCGGGTACTGGTTGTACTGACTGTTGTGGTACCCTGCTTCGTGGGAGTTCTCCATGCTGTTATGTGCCGAGGAGTGCGTTATCCCCATCCCACTGCTTTGTTGGTGCTGTCCGCCATGTTGCTCATAACAAGACCTTGGAGTGTAATAGTTGTTATTAAACTCGGAGTTGTTATTAGTTGGTCCCAAGTTAGAGTGTTCATACCTGCTACCCATCATCCTCTCTGCGGGTTTACAGGTGAGGTCCCCCTCACCTTTCCCTGGTATGTGCTGCTGCTGTGGCTCCCCCTGGCTCCCCAACAGGTTCTCTTTACCACCGTGGTGTTGGTGATCCATACCCCTGTCCCCGCGGGGCCCTTGGCCGTTGTTGTTGGCGGTGTTGTTACTTTGGATCTGTCGCTGCTGATGTGGCGCAAATTGGCCGAATTGCGATGGCGGCTGCTGCTGCTGCTGCGGCGGCTGAGACTGAGGGGGATCTCCGCTCCCCACACATTTCAGCTTGTGGTTCGCGATCAAGCCCGTTTCCATCGAGGAAGTGGATGAATTAGTCGACGCCGAGGCTGACGTGAGGTTATTCCCATCCTTGTCGTGGCCGTCCGGAGCGTTATGACTCGTGGAAGTTGAATGGACCATGTTAAGCTCGTTTCGGCGGTGATGGTCTACATTATTCAGAGTCCCATCTCCGGCACCCAGCATCGGTCCAGTCCGCTGTACGGTCCCTCCTCCTCCTCCTCCGGATTTCCCCGAATTGAGCTCCGGTCCCAACCCGCTGGATAATTTCTTATTTTTGTTATTAGTTCTGGTCGGAGCCGATGCCACTTGCGCAGCCATGGTCACTCCAACATCTCAGCGCGCAATGACAGCAAGCCCCGGCCAGCCTTGCACACAGAAAATAGTACAAGAGGGGAGAAAAACACGCGCTGGGAGGTAAAAATATATTCACTAAAAGCAAGCTTTGTTCTAGCGCTGGTGTTGCTGTGATGGTGACATGGTGCGTCAGTGAGGCTTCATGTTGAAAGTTTCTCTGCCAGGTTTAAACGAAACTTTTTTCTTCCCCCCACCGCCTCTCCTCCATCCCGGTTCTCGGTAATATGTAGCAGCGTCTCCCGGAGCCCTTGTGGCCCAGCATGGCATGAGAGAGAGCGGGCTCTACCAGCTTATCCACCTCCAGGGCTCCGGCATGCCTCACATGGAAAATCCGGACTGGAGTCGTGAGCCATTACGCACGATGCACACTGATGTTTCAGTGTTTTACAAAGCTTAACATGATGCGTTCACATTAAAATAAGCAAAACAAAACGCGCAATCATTTTCAAATAACACAACTTCTTTGGATAGACGTGGAAACTGGTTTCTTTTAAGGATTGCTCCACAAACAACCAAGGAACGGCGTCTTCTGTTGAGTTTAAATTTAATCTTGATTAAATTTACACTATAAGCGTGACTATTCGAGAACCGACGAATTACGCACGGACCATGTTACACACTTCGTGCGGATCCGTCAAATAAACACACCAGCAGCTGTTAAGTTAGCCCTGGCGAGTTTCTCCGTAATTATCCAGATCTGATTTTCCCTCTTCCCACCCTCTCTGTCCCTCGGCTCAAGCCAGTTCTCTGCAGCTCTGACAGGAGTCGGACACGCAACCACAAGCTGTGCGCAATAATGTTGCCATCGGAATAAGAATGTAATTGCACTTTATAGCAGCTATAATGTTGTAATATCTGTACCAGAGTTCATCCCATACCCACTCCAATCACTTCTTTTCAACCTGGAAAGGAATAATGATCCCCTTCAACAAAGAACCGTAACTACCCTGTAAAAAGAGGGGAACCATATATAACATACTATATTACATTCTGCATGACTATTCGCTGTAATAACAGATCAAATTTGCCATTAAGTACGAGTGTGCCACTGTAGATCCACTCATGAATGTTATGAATATTAAAGCCATTCTTCATTAGGGTGTTATTTGAGTAGAAGACCACAGACTTTAATTTCCTTCATTGAATTTACTTTGTCAGAGATGAACTTTTCTGAAGTGAAAATGACAATGAATAAAACAGAAAGAAAGAAAGGGGGAAAGAAAAGCAACCCCAGGCTGCGGTGTAGGACCACACAAAACCAAAGTCTACAAGACGTGCTATCCCATCAACAATATTCAAACATGAATGTAAAATAGTGCTTAGTAAAGAAGCCGGGGTGTCTGTTGAGACTTGAATGAGCAGAGGGTCCGCTTTGATGAGATCAGATGCATTTGATCAACAGAGGGAGCTGCGGATGAAAGAGGGGAGGAAGGGAGGGGGGGGCGGTGGGAAGAGAAGGATTTGGGGATGAGACTGGTGCTGAGGATGGCCATGGTAACAATAATGATTTCTGGTAGTGGGAAATGTGATCATGATGATGATAATGATGATGATAATGACGACGATGATGACAGCAGTGTTGCTGGTAGCGGATGACCAGTAACAGTTTTGACTGCTGTCAAAATGGTCATATATGGGCAAAAAAAAAAAAAAAAGAGGTAGAAATTACTCCTGCCTTACATTTTGTATAGGGTGAGATTATTTACTATGAAGTCATGTACATGACAATGGGAAGACCCCTGCTGGAGATGTATTGTTAGTACAAGTTACCGTTTAAAAAAAAAAAAAATGTTAAAAAGCACAAGAAATCCTTGTGTTTGAGTAGGACAGATGTGAGTGAGCAGGTAAGAGAGTGTCATGCACAAAAAATCCTGAAACCACTAAATCGCAGACAAACAAAATTAGATTATTGTATATTCATTCCAAGAGGGTCACATTTTTCCAACTGGAAGCTCACTCACTGGAGACAAATAAAAGCGAGTGTCATCCCTAAAAACCTTTCCCAGCCGTTTGCCTTTATGAGTCCATATGGCAGAGAATGAAAGCCATAACATTAATATGATCCAAATACAAAGTCCGCATGGTTTTCACCAGTTCGCTCAGGCCCAGCCTATAGCATCAACAGGACCAGATGGTTATTTATCTATAGGACGGCCGTAGAACTCATCACATTTGCATCCTCTGTGACTGTGAGACAGAAAATGTTGAGGTGACAGAAAAAAGTACAGAACAATGTGTATCTTCTTAAATGATCAAGAAATTCTACACATTCACTGTCAACTTGGAGATTATTCCTTGGTTATATTCACATTTTCTGATTAGAACAAGCCTCATCCACACCCTTCCTGCTCTCTGTGCTTTGTGCACATGACGATTCTGGCTCCCATCAGCGTCCCAGATCAAAGCCTCAGCTCTGATCTCATCTACAGCAACACCAACGCTGACAGTGAGGGGACCTGGGGCATTAGCATATTCTATGATGGCGCCCGGCTTTTCAAGCCGTTGCCTCGGCTGCAGCTCTGGGTGTGCCGCGCTGTGGCTTTGCAACTCTAATTTCCCTCTCTCGCTCATTAAAAAAAGCCCACTGTTCTCCTATTAATTCGCAGACACACTGATCTGTTTGAATGGCGAGGAAGTGTGTGTGCGTGCGTGCGTGTGCGCGGGAGGAGGGAGGTGGAGGAGGGCAATGGCTCAGCGCATTTGCATTTATGTTTAATTTATAACCTTCAGGGGCCCCCTGATGCAGCAAGATTGAAACAATAACTCCAGACAAACACAGGGAAGAGAGGAGGAGGAGCCGGAAGAGGGTGGATGGAATTAAAAATATACAGATCTGGAGTGGTATGTGTTTTGAGTGTGTGTGTAAGAATGTGTGTGCCCATTGGTAAGAATTGTGTTACTGTATGTGCACTTGAGTGCATGCACTTCTTTGAGTATTCATTTGTGCATCTGCATCAAGGTGTATCTGAATCACACACATACACACTCACGCACACACTGACAGAGGCAGAGGTCTTCAATCCGTGGGGGGATAACATGCCACAGTGAGTGTCTGTCAGGAGGAGAGCTGGAGTCTGTTCCGGGGGAGTCTGCAGGGATCTCCCCCTAGCAGCACAGCACAGAACAGCACAGCAGACAGCAGCAGCAGCAGCACAAGCCTGGCCAAGCACAGAAAGTGGGTCAGCCCAAAACACACACAAACACACATGCACGCAGAGATACACACACAGCTCAGACGGATGCAGCCCCGGTGTCACACTGTGGGTGTGTTTGAAAGAAAAAGAGAGAAAGATTGTGCATAGCAAGAATGCAGAGATGATGGTTTTTGTACGCTGGAGAGCATGGTAGTATATTTTGCATTAGTGATGTTGAATGG
>JAPQRN010000016.1:11494770-11521966 GCA_037367275.1 Coranthus polyacanthus | reverse complement strand
CCCCCCCCACCAGAGGGAGCCAAGGACTCCACGCTAAACTGGAATCACAGAAAATTTCTGATTTACTAATTGACTGATGTGCAGTTCAGTCGAGTTGCCTTGAAGGTGTAAATAATTCTGTGTATATTCAAATGGCAAAAATGAGGGAGTGCGGGTGGATATGGAAAAGCACATTACTTGATGCTTTTCCCCGGGCCATACTTTTCTCTGGTGATTCTAATTTCTAGCCTTTTACGTTTTCACTCTCTAAAGGCGGTGCAAGTTTGCTGTTTTGGTACATAATCATAGATAATCAACTGGAAATTAAAACAAAATGTCACATTTCTTTAAAATCTCTTTGCCATTTCACAAGAAGAGGCTGCTTAAAGCTATTCAGCTGTGAAACACAAAAACATTCCAGCAGCTTATCACATAAGCAGTTGTTAAGTCATTTCAAATTTTATCTTCCCTCTTTTAAGATCTAAGATCAATTGGCGCTGCACTGTGAAGTCTAAATCACTAATTCCTTATTTTTTGAACAAAGCGGTTCAGATTCAGACAGACCTTAATAGTTAAATTTAGCTGTAGGTGAAAACAGGGGGAAAGATTTAACAAGCTCTGCATTTAAATGACTAAAACCAATTATGCAAACATAATTAGTATTCTGTAACAAAACTGAAGACAAATACCGCATGGGTCTAGCTTCTTACCTCCAAAGATGGCCCCGTCGTGTACCATATCTGAAAGGCGATGCTTCGAGAATCAGTCTGGTTCCAGAAACAGCAATAAACTGCAGATCGTCAGAGTCCGACTTTACACCTCATGTGGACGCTGGAAAGCAAGGCAAAAAGGAGACGGTGTAAAAAAAGAGACAAATGGAAAACGTAGTTGTAGTTGAGGGCTCCCCGAATGGTTTGATAAGTCTGAAAGTGATGGAGTATGTACGCTGTGGCCTTCACAGTCACCACACCTCAACCCAACTGAGATTCATGACTGATACAACTCTCCACCACCATCATCAAAAACACCAAGTATGGGAATATCTTCTGGAAGGCTAGCGTTCCACCGCTAGAGTTCAGACATTATATGCTGGTTTGTGCTTTAATCTGTTGGTTTTTCCTTTAATTTGTCACCCACCTGCCTTGTTCAGAGAGCTTGTTTTGCGATTGTAAGGCCAGTTTATCTTTATTCTGAACTGCAGGTTCATTATCCCGATAAGGCCCAACTGCTGGGACATGACCCATAAGTGGTCACAAATTGTGTATAAAAAAGTTATTGCATTGTTATTGTCTGATCTCTGCCTTATTTTGACAGATGCACGTCAAATACAGTTTACTTGCTGTTGCCATGGTAAAGCAGACAATTGATTGGAAGATAACAAGCTATGTTTGTTATTTGTAGGCAAGGTGTAGCACAAATATGACCCTGAGAGTATTAAATATGGATTTACAAACACTGACAATAAAAGGGCCTGAAATCCAAATGCGTGATATATCAGAACTGAACTTAACTATTTAGAACTGAAACACAAACTGCTTTTGCCAAACAATGCGCGTTAACAACAGCAACAACAGTGGACAATCCCCCGCGGCGTCACCCATTGGTTTGTGAACTGCAATTTTGAAGCCACGAGATGCACGACACGTCCGTCGCCATGTTGGTTTTACGGAAACAAGTGGGTGGAGTTGGAAAACAGTGAGGGATGAAACCGACCACATCCACTAACAGTGTAATAATAAACGCCATCAAGTAGTTTCAGCTCCTTAATGAATGTTAACGCATACAGTTGTGTTTGATGACAGTAACGTCAACGTCGTGAAATGTATAAAGACTCAAATTACGGCTATCTGAGCTAATTAGCAGGCTAGCCGACAGGCCATGTAATTCAGCCCCCAGTGGACATTGAAGTTACTGCAGATTTTGACTCTTCTGCATTGGCTTCACTCTTCAGCCCCAGAGGTTGCCTTGTATGCAGCCTACGGTTCAATCAGCAGAGGCTGTCAGTCATCCAGACTCCATGGCAACCTGGTAACAATGAAAATAAAAGCACATTTAAGTAGCTTATTAAAACAATAAACAATGACTTTGTAACAGGGAAGAAATCATTACCATCATTTTTAACTCAGAGAAAAACATCAGATTACATCCTAATGTACAGCTTCCACTCTTGACAGTTGATAATTATAGTGTCAACATAATCAAGACTACAAATAATTGAAACTTTTGTTCGACACGGCTACTATTTTTAAATATATGACATGTCATTTTCTCTGACAAAGTGCAGAACCGTCATGGATGACAATTTCCCTGTGTGTCACTAAATTAATCATCAAGCTGCATTCAGTGACAATTCCTGGCCATTCCTGACAGGTCATTAAATCACATAGCAAACAAAATAATTGTAGACTCAAGATTTTGCACTCAAAACTGAATCATAACGCGTACCAATCATGTTAACTACCAACCTTACACGCAGGCGAGGAGAATATATCACATCAGTTCGATTAATTGTGTTTGCTTCACGAAAATCGTTAAATCGAGATCAGTGCTTCCTCTGGAGTCCTTTTTCTCACCAAAAAATCTAAATGCGACCTTTTTGTTTGTTATACGTATGTATTCATTGTGAATATGTTTCTCCAGTCATTGCCTATCAGTGGTGATTTATTATATCTTTATTTTATAATAATGCACATTGACACCCTCAGAAGTGCTCCTTTGTTGTTGTTGTTGTTGTTATTGTTTTGATAATGCACACATACAGTGTACAGTTTTAGTAAAGAAAACTACTTTTGAACCGTGTTTTGTCTTGAGTTCATGTAGACAGAAAAACTTTTTTGTGCGTATCTCCCAGCCCTACTTACATGATATGAATTCAAGTGCTGTTGCGTTATAAACTGGCCCATAAGCAGCATTTATGGGCCTCAATTAATCCTCATGTGAGCCATCTACAGCCCGTATGCAACAAAATAAAACTGACCTATGCACGAGCTGGTCGCCTACAATTGCTCAAACTGAGCTGTGACTCAGAAATGTCCCAGATGTGACCCACATTCTGCTGTATCTCACATTAACTGTAGTATTATCCAAGAGGCTCTTGTTTAGTCTGCTCTTGATGGAACCAAGAAAACGGTCCAACTGTGACATACCAAGTTTTTACGCCATGCTCATACTGCCCTCCAGTGTTTAAAGGGGGAAATACATGACAATGACGGGAAGCGGACACAGAAGAGGCTAGAAACGCAAAATATTTCAATACGGTCACCCTGCGATAATACCTATTATGTGAAGCGAATGCAAGTTCAGCCAGGGTGAAGTTTGTGTGGCGGTGTATTAGATTTGGAGGCGAATGGAGGGTTTAATAAAATGATTTATTTGACACACATTTTTGCTCTAAGTCGACAGCTACGCCTTCAAACATTGGATCAGATGGATTCAAAAAAAAAGTTAGACTCTTTGCTGGAGAAGGACGCGTTTTTCAGTCACCACGAGGACAATTTAAATGAAAAATGTGTAGTGTGGTGCTCAGTGATTGGCTGCAGAGAATATGACTGTATTTACAGCACATTTAATGTATCAATGCAAGAACGGAATATTCCAAGCTCGATAATAGAAAGTTTAAATTACATACTTTAGTTATGTTTCGGATTACAGTTTTACCCCATTCCTGCCCAGTGACAACCACGTGTCTCCAAATGTTCTGATGCTGACATTCTTCAAAAAATCCTCTTGAAGTAGCTGGAACGTGCACTGTCAAAAAGCTGAAAACTTTTTTGAGCTACGTGGTTTTTATAGAATACGATGCATTGCTTAAACAGCCCATCGTTGTATAATGTAGTTAAAATGAGCTCAGCCTTAAACATCCAGAGCAATAAAATGCAACGCAAACATTAATACATTAGAAATAATTTCATCCAGAAACATCATGTATAATAGCAAAACACTGGCAGCACGATTACTTTTACTTTTCATACTTTAAGTGCATTTTGCTTATTTGAACTCTTTACGTAAATAAGGTTTTGAATACAGAACCTTTACTTGTTCACGGTGTGGTGTTAAGACTTTTACTTGATGATGGACTGACCAAAGTGTCAGACAGAAGAAACACATAAAAAAAACAAAAAAAAACACTATTCCTCAATTCAATGCACACGATCTAATATGACTAATTCTAACAATACTGGAAAGGTTAGTGCTTGTGAATCATCACAGTTAGTTTGTGATTTTAATACCCTACTCGTTCATATTTTTGCTACAGCTGCACGACACTGACGTCACAGAGACACATCTCAGTGGTTTAATCACAAATGAAACGTCATATAAACTGACCTGAACATTTGATTGTTGTTTCCCGCTGGTGGAGTCACGCGAAGGTCAGAGCTGCAACGATTAATCAATTACCTGTTGACTATTAAGTTAATCAGCGACTATTTTGATAATTCATATTTTTTTTGAAAGAGTCCAGTCCAAATATTTTGATTCAAGCTTCTTACGTGATCGATTCACTGAGAAGATAATCGACAGATTAAACAACAGTGATAGTAATTGTCGGTTGCAGTCCAACGTAGGTCAACCCAAAAGGTGACCCAAAAGAAATGAAGCGTGACAATGTTAGTGTTATTATTATCTCCGGCCACAGCGGCCACTGATGAGGAGAAATGACGTTTGAACGGTGCACCTTGTTTTGTGACTGTGTGACTGTGTTCTGTTACAGTCAGTGTCCACTAGATGGTAGTACTTTCTTAAATATGGCACAAACAATGGCACATTTATCAGTCCCCGTCTTCAGGTGTAAACAGATCCATGAGACCAGATTATTTTCAGACACAAAATATTTTATTTGAAGCACTTAATTATGACATTATCCAACAGCTAATTTGTTAGCCCACTCCAAATGCCATGAACAGGAAGCCTTTGACTAGCGTTGCAATACTTTACTGTCCATCACAGCAGCATATCCAAAACTATCAATCCATACAAAAACTCACAAAAATACAGATGCCAGCCAGCAAAATATCAAAATGTTAAACCACATCCATACTGTCTGAGTCACGTGACCGCTTTTACAAACTTTATCAAAAGCAATTTTGTTCTGAGAATATATTAGCATCACCTTCCGTACAAAACTCCCAACGTGTTATTGCAGCAGAAAACATACTTTAAAAATGTCTAAAACAAGAGCATTTAGAGCAAAAGTGGCATCAATGTGCACCAATGCAAGAGTAACATTTATTA
The DNA here is from genome assembly GCA_037367275.1 of Coranthus polyacanthus. Classification (NCBI taxonomy): domain Eukaryota; kingdom Metazoa; phylum Chordata; class Actinopteri; order Kurtiformes; family Apogonidae; genus Coranthus; species Coranthus polyacanthus. The sequence continues at coordinate 11,516,755 of JAPQRN010000016.1, read as the reverse complement.
GTGTCATTAGACCCGGGAATCTGACTTGTAGAGGAGTATAGGAGATCTACTGAACCAGAGCAGACTATATGATTTGACCTTTGACCTGAAGACAAGCCCCAGCCACTGAAGTAACCTTGTAGCTGTGGGCAGGAAATGAAGCTGTATGTGCATTCTCAATAACCCGTTCTCCTAATCCTTTGAGATTTGTCAGAAATATCAGCAGCGCATATGAAGTCCCACCTTTAAAATAAAACAGCTATTGCTTTAATTGTTTTTCCTTTTACCGGGACATATTTCCATTTTTTTAAAATCGTTTTATGGCCTGACAAAGTAGTTGTTTATCTTTGGCAAATGTGCAGAACATTGAAAAGACTGTAAGCAAAAAATAGCATATTCTGATTGAAAAATACATTTAGTTACGGTATTTATGTTTTAAAATCTAATCTGTGATTTTCAGCCTCTAAGACAGTCCGAGGTGACTGTGAAGTATAACGCTTTGGAGGGAGAGTGTTTACAATATTTGATCAGCAAGACTGGTACGACAGATTTTTCTTTTTCATAGATCATAGCGTCACGTTGTCTTGCAGGGATGATTCAAAGACTGTGCAGATTAGAGGTTCAAAGGTTACAAATAAACATTTTAAAGAATAGTTTGGGGAAGTCTGCTAATATGTATGTGGAGACATAGATTAAAAAGATCAATATCACTTCCATACCCTTAAGGTAAAAATGAGGCTAACAGGCAAAGTAACTTCCTGAAATGTTGCGCCCCCCGTGACTTTGCATGTTATTTTTACACCTCAGTGTATATTTGGATTAAACAAACTAAATATAAAGTAGTAATTATGGGACAGCAGAAGTGCTCATTGGGAGATCTCGTTAGCTTTGGACAGAGCCGGGCTAGTTGTTTCCATTATATTTCATACAAGGTAAACTAACCGGCTTATACATAAATAACCATATTTCTAAACTGGCAAACTGTTCCCTCAAAACGGACTCACCTGTTCACCTGTTTCATTTGCATAGAACCTGTGTTGCATCGTTCATAGAGCGCACTTGAACTGCTTCCATCTCTTTTGTTTTAAACAATTTTCAACGAAGTCACCAGTCGTATAGTTAATGTGTTCTAAGTTATATCTACGCGAACTACAAAAGTGCACCAAACTAAACCGAACACAGGAAATGCACAAAACCATCTACTGTCACTTTCATCATGTCATTATCTACAGTTGATACAAATAATGTTGCATTCATTCAACACTGAAAAAAAAAAACACAAAAAACGTTCCTTTTAAGGCTTAACCCTGTAGACGCATTCGATTCCCATGCAAATATTCACATTCCTTTGCAAGCAGCCAATGAGACACTGAGATAGAGCGCTGACATTTAATAGTGTATATAAGGTCTTCTGCTTATTCCAGTTCGGCTGTGACGCATAGCAGATTTTGTTTTTCTGGATCAAAGCACTATGTAACTTTTTCAGACTTCTCAGGCAAAGTGAGAACAAAAGGAAAAAGAACGCCCTTTGCCTCCAGAGGTGCCCTCAGCGTCTCCTCAACAAAGTAAGCGCCCTCCTCCTCCACTACAAACTGAAGAGTCTGGGTTTTGTTTACACAGTAGATGCAGTTACCAATAACAGCACACCTGAAGGGTAAAGGACTTCCAAGCCTCTGTGATGCACAGTCGTGCCACATTTTCACTATGGTGTTGTATTTGAAAACATTGATCCCTTGCTCGCGGTTGACATCAAAGCGGTAGATGAAGCTTTTCAAAGCCACCATGTCAGTGGACTTCTTCCTGCTGTTGTTATAGGGGCACTCCTGCCACTCGTCCCTCTTTGTGTCGTACTTGAGGAGACGGTAGAAGAGAGAGCCCCCAGAAACGTAAAGTTCTCCGCTGCAGGTTGTGGCTTCGTGGGCCACTGCAAAGGCACCCTTGGGCAAGGGGGCCACTGTGGTCCAGCGGTCCATACGAGGGTCATATTTTTCTACGGTAAACAAACATTCCCCTCCGATGGCATACAGATAGCCATCCATAGACACAAGCTTTAGCTGGGCACGAGCCTGGTTCAGAGGTCGGACCTCGGCCCAGCGGTTGGTTACGGGGTTGTAACAGAAAACTTTGTCTGAAACCTTGCCCTTCTCCCCATAGCCCTTAATTCCCCCTGCCACAAACAGGTAGTTATACATAGTACAGATCCCACACCCTTTAGTGTTTATGTCCTCGGGCATTGCAGTCAAAGGTCTCCAGTCATTCGCTGTTTCATTGAAGAAATAAATCATATGGTTCTCCTCCAAGGACCCCACCGATAAGGGGCTCTGTGGTCGGCTGCCGCAGCGACTCGGTGGCCGGCTCCCAACGCGGTCAAATACATCGTTTATTTCTGCAACCATCAGAGTCTTCCTACCCTCCAGTCTCTTCTTCAAGATCAGATCCCGCTCTGATCCAGTCAGGCGCCCATATACAGAGGGGTCCTTTAGTATCTGGAGGAAGTTGTCGCTCATGAAACCATAGGCGGTCTCCTTCAGTTCACTGAGTCGCTGCTTTTTGGCGATGGTCAGTATCTCGTAGCAGTTCTCTGCAGTGATTTGTTCAGACATGGAGTCCATGGCCGCCTGGACGGCACAGGGGATCTGGAGGATCTTTGCCCCTGTGATGACATCTACAACATTATCCTTGCTAACATTCATCTGAGAAGTGTAAACATAGTCTATTAACGTAGACAAAGTCTTGTAGCTCACCCCCTTCACTTTGAGAATATTTCGAGACAGCCGTGCTTTGAAGTAGTCGCTCTTCTCTGCCAGGACAGACTTGTGAGCATTGATCGTCTGCCCGCCGACTTCGATGACTAAATCAGGCTCGTTTGTAGACTGGGTATGTTCTGTGTCCTGGCCACTGTCCCTGCGCTCGGGGTTCGATTTTAGGACTGAGCAATCAGTTTCCTGTTTGGCTTGGCTGGAGAAACGCACTGAGGAATCTGCACTGTAAGACACTTTAGCTCTGGCGCCGTTGTGGATTTCGCTGCTTGCAAAATTTTGTGGCATGCTAGCGATATGATTGGACACAATGGAGTCAGTGTGAGAGGTGAGATCTAGGGCGCCCCTATCATTGGGGAGGTGATCGGATCTCGAGATATACGAGCCGTTATCCTTCTGATGATCGATATGGTGGTTCTCCATCAGCCTCCCATCCAACAAGTATTCCTTTTCAAACACTCCGGGAGGGCTGAAGTCCTGGTTGCCCTGCAGAAAATCCTGGACACAACCTGGACGTAGCTTCCCATCTTTCCCATCAGCAGGCGCGACAAGGTCAGGGTTCACAGCGTGGAGAATGACATCAGCCTCCACGGTGATAGCCCCTCCTCCTTGTCTGCGGCCCTCACTCATCTTGACGTACTCTCTAGTGAGGGGAGACAGCGTCGTCGCCGGTCATACTTGGGTGGATGGAGAGTGCCTGAACAAACTTGTGCTTCGGGCTTGAACTCAGCCCCTCCTCTCTCTGCACCTACAGGGGGAGAAAATGAGGAGGGAATTTAAAGCAAGACCAGAGGCAGGAGAGAAAAACAGAGGGACCAACAAAGCCAACGAGGACCTATTCAGTCTCTGAGGGGCGCACTTTCTCTAATAACTAACAGCTCGAAGACCATGAATTTTAAAAGGAAAAAAAAAAAAATTGCTGTGTGCTGCCATTGCCCAATATAATCCACGGTGCAAATAAACTACCACATAAACGTCCTCATCGCGTCGGTAAAGCCGCATGAGGCTTCACATGCACATTCTGTAACTTAACAGAGAAAAAAAAGCAAGCGTGCAGTTTCTTGTGACTGCAAGCTGCATATGACCTACTGCAATAATCACCCTGCCTATCTATTATTTGTGGTAATCTGGACACTTTCACAGCGCATGCGCACGGGGTGTTGCGCTGATGGAATTAATCTCCAGTATGACTGCGAAAGGGCGTTTGTAATTATTCCACAAACTCCTAGTCCGCGGCGTTTGCCCTCACGCCGACCGAGCCACGACGAGAACAGCTCATTCAGTCGAGACACAAAGGCAATCGACGCATTTGTCGTTGCTATTTTAGTCAAATTTGAAACAGCAAACAAAAAAAACAAAAAAAAAAAAACCCATTTATTTTCCGTTACCGGTTTAATTTGACCTACCTGCGTTTCCTCGCCGTGATTAAACAGCTCGGCACCAGCAGTTTCCCCCGTCAGTCCTCGCACAAAGCTCAGTTACGTAAGGCAGTCGCAATCCCCGGTGAACCGGCCAGACTCTTCCTTTGAGATGAGTTCACTTCACCCAAACGCCGGCTGGTCTCATCCCATCCGCTCACCATTCGTCCGCCGACGCTCCGAAGTGTTGCTTCGTCCGCTCCTTGACGGGAACCTTGAACGGATTCAGCGGTTGAAGGCGAGGCAGAGGGACGATCAAACGGTCGTTCCAGGTCGCACCTCCTTTCAGATCGACCGTTGCCAAGTAATTTCCTTCGCTGGAAGTGGGGAGAACTGCTGCGCACATCCAGCGTCTGTTTTTCTAGGAGCTGGAACTGTCCAGCACAGGCGGCACAGCTACGAGCTCCAAATCTACTTGGAAAGTTTTTTTTTTGTGTTTGTTTTTTTTTTTTTTTTTTTTTTTTTACAGTTAACTACAGTGAGGCGGTTATTATTGATCTAAACCACGCCCCTTCGTCGGCATTAACCCTACACTTAACAGCACGGGGCTCCATCTGTTGTGCGCGCACTGGACGCGCTCCGAGAGATGCGACATTCCTTTACGCATCATCCCTGCCCTGGGTACCATCGTAGGTGGGAGTCAGGGGGACTAGACGTACGCGCAATATCCGCATTTAATGGGAAATAAATGTATTAAATCTGATCGATTAAAATACTGGAGTAATGCTATTAAAGGTTGAAATACAAATGTAGTACCATAGACACTCCATAAGCTCCCTTTGGTATTGTATATTAGCACTGTTTAAAAAATCAATACATGTTCCATTAGCTCTAATGCAGAATCATTTAAGGGGAAACAACACCACCTGTTAGTGTATGAGACAATTTTACCACAATAACTCACACAGCTGCTCCTAACAATTACTGCTGCATGTATATAGAACTTGAGGCAATTTCAACCCCCAAGACACCAGTACAATGGAAGCACGAGTCACACATTGGTCGTGGAACTTATCCAACACTGTTCCTCACTGCCTTTCAGTGTGATTCGAATGGAAAAGTTACCTCGCATGTGGAAATGTCTGCGCATTTGTGTTTCTTTCATAAAATTAGCACCCCAGACATTTACACTCAACAAGCGAGAGTGCCTGAATAAAAAAAACACATAGCACAAACGGCACAGGGCGGCGGCAGACGGTGATGTTTTTACCCAGGACGCATGCATTTCTATTAACAACTGCCCTTCAGATATAAAAATAGAGGGGCGCCGCCGCAAGGACATCACGCAACTGTCAGGCCTCTGAGATTAGAGGGCATTCAGCTGGGAGGTTTTAATGCCAGATATTCTGAGAACAAAGAACTGCTGAATACTGATAAACACACAAAATGAGTGTCTCCATGGAAACCTCAGGGTCAGAGGCAAAAAACAAAAGACTTGCAGTTGCGGAGCTGTCTTGATATGCGAGTAATGACACCACCCAGCCTGACAAACTGATAACTGGGTTACTTTGGCTTTTACAACTGTGGCTGAGGCGTTGCCACGTTCTACTTCTAGTTAATAAATACAAGTCAGGAACCAGATACAGCAGTTAAATATTATCTTAGGTTGAATCATCATCATCATCTTAAGAGACATCGTATAATATTTGAGATCTGGGCCGGGGGGGTTCTGTGGACTGTGAGAACAATTCCAACTTGAAATAATCTTGTCTATTTTTTGTTAGAACTGATAATGTAGTGGAACGTGGTTGTGCAACAGGGACGTAGGCGTTACAAAAGAAAAAGAGAAAGAGAAAAGTCTTGACCCTCTCTGTTCAGCAGTAGGAGAAATGAGCAGTGAAATCCCGGAACAGTGGTATCAGGCTCAGTTCCTGCGGCCCCTCAGGCACATTGCTAGTCGCAGCATGTACTGATGGCTGCACACAGTCAGAGTAGAGGGAAAGTAAAAGAGTTAAGGGAATCGGGGGCTCTTCTTTCGTTCTTTTTTATCTCCGAACGCTGGCAGCAATGTCAACCCGCAATGTGTGAGCTCTAGTCGGTAGCCAGTGCTTTACAAACAGCTTTTCTTTTTCTAGGTGAAAAATCTGCAAAACTCAACGAGGAGGCGCCGCAAAAAGTTGATGTGTATTTTCAAAGAAGAGCGTGAGCGGCATGAAGCACAAACACAAACTGCGCTGAAAATCACACGACGAACACAAGGCGGCTCAATAAAACAATGTTTATAGATTTGTTAATATACATATCAGACGAACGTACATACAAATTGTGACATTGGTATAAAGCTTTTTTATCTTCTTTTTTCTTTTAAATATCCTTATGTGACAAACAAAGATGCATTAGGGCAAAACAAAACATCTTTCTGTGCTAACATCTCTCATCCCTTTAATATGAGCATAAACCTGGCCAGCCAGGGACCCTCATGAAACTTTCCCAAAACTTACTCAGTCATTAATATTTCACCTAATATCCCTTTTCTCAGTCAACATCAAGAGCACTAGACTGGCTTCATTTGTTCAGTGGTAAAACAATGTGATTCCATATAAAAGCATAACTCTTTTCTGACCTCAAAACATAATCCTGAGTTGTCATACTTCATATTTACAACTCTTGAAGGATGATTTACAGTCTGGCCAAAATCTAATGCTAATCTTGCTTTTAAAAAATATGTAACAGATTCCAAACCTTACAAATGTTTTCGCACAGGTCAAGTTCACGTCTTAATGTTTCATAGCTCAAAGTTCTGATTTAAATACTGAAATCCTATACTGTCAAATGGTATGGCACAAAAACAGAAGAGCAATACAATGTATTAGCAATGTTACAAAAAACGTCTTTATCAGAATGTGAAAGTGCCTTCCAATGCTTATTTTAACATGCACTTTGTATCCTTAATATGAAAAGAAAAACTCTTAACCAGTTAAAATACTGCCATGATTGAGTCCTTATACGTATCCTTTGTATAAAATGGAATATTTCCCATTGTCTTGGGGAATTGTGTAGTTCTTGAAGCAGGTCTGGTTTCAGTAAGACATTGAATTTGATCCTAAATATTCAGTAAAAGGTAATGTCCGATGTCCTTGTGAGACCTGCGAGCAGCGCTTCTGTTTTAACCTGAAAAGATACAAAGGATAAAGGTAAGTTCCTTCTACAATGGCACAATTCGGCTCTAAATTGGTAACTGAATGTTATTTTATTAAATTACCAAGGCAGTTGTGTGTCACATGTTAAGCAAGGGGATCTGCCAGATCATGATAGTGGAGGTGGTGTCCTCATGGCGTGATTGTTTGGTCTTCTTATTGACTCTGCGGTGGCCCAGTCCTCCAGACACCACCAGCAGGGAGCTGACATCCACCTTGCTGGTTCGGCGGCCTCTCTGGTGGTGGGCCGGGTCATGCAGCATGTCATAAAGTGCTCCGTCTTCAGGTCCGTGCTCTAAGGAGCCCTGGGATGGAGCTAGGGAGCAGCAGGATGAGGAAGACAGCGAGTCCTGAAGAGCCATGGTGGTGCAGCCGGCCTCTCCCAGCCAAACGCCTCGACCCTGAGATGAGGTCAGGGTCGAGTCGGAGGGGGGCACGGCGCTCTCTCCATCCTCTGCCTCTGTGGGCTGGACTGTTGATGGGGTGGAGGAGGTGGCGCCAGTGGGCCGGTTACACACAGCAGCAGCCACAGTGAGGAACTTTACTGCTCCGTTGTGAGCGTGCAAAGACACCATACCCCGACCTGAGAACAGGTGAAGAAACCAAAATAATTCATCTGGATGATTAGCATCGCTTGGTACATATAGTGAATTTACAGCATATCATCATAAGCACTAAAATCTACAATTAATAAGATGATTGACCTAGAAAAATTCCTCACGTGTTCTCACGTGGGGTGAAATTATAAAAAAGTGAATCTGTTGGGGATGACGTTGTTGTGAGGAAGGTTTGTTCTGTCTGACTGCTTTCCAGTTGTTATCTACAGTATATTATTACTATTTATTTACAGTTCAAGTGTTATAGCAATAATGTTCATGTGCTGAAAGTTCCTTGTATCTGAAAAGACCATCTACGTGAAATGCAGCTCTCGTCTTGATGGTATATTCTAGCCTAAATGATGAGAGATCAAACATCTCAGTAGATTAACTGATGATCTGATGAAACTCTGATGAAATCTTTAGGACGTACAGTATGACAGTGTTACCTGTGACCTTGGGGATACCCTGCAGTCTGGGGACAGAGAGGGCCACAGTCACCCCCAGGTTGGTCCCCACCAGAAGCAGACCATGGCAGACCAGCAGACTGCTCACTGACACTCTCTGGTTCCCTACAGAAAGACAAACATGAATTTGTTTACTGCCTTACTTAAATGAATTCCTTTCTTAAGTAAATTCATTTTGCTAAAACGTAGAGAGATACAGCTGACAAATGTTTCTTGGCAAACACATTCCTCCACCTGGAGTGATTTACAGTGTCAGGCAACGGTTGGGCAGCACACAGAGACGCTGTGGAAAATGAGAAAAGTGCATATTTAATGGGCCACTTCTGCAGGCTTGAATACAGTATGGTGCGAGGGAGGGAGGTGTGTCTTTTTAGTGAGTGGGGGTATTGCTACTGTGGTGATGATAAATGGTTATTTGTCTCCAGGGCAACGTAAGGAGTAGCTTGGATAAAAGCTGCTCTTTTAGAATGTCTGAATGCAGAAAAATTCGCCATTATGGTCCGCTTTGAGTCAAACAAACAAATACAAAAGTGTTATGTAAGAGAATGACTGAAGCGTGATGCTGTAATTAAGCAAGGAGCATTGCCTCTATTCAGACAACTTGTGGCAGATACAACAGGACAACCTGACCTGACCTTTTTGTTCCCTCCTGGTTAGAAAAATCACCATGATGCCACTTTCGACTGTTAAGGAAACAGAACCTTTCAGCAAGAGTGACAATAAAGTCAGGCCTGCTGAGTCTGAGTTAGGTGACTTGTTATGTGGAATTTGGCACTCGACTCAGACTATCCCCACAAACAAGCTGTGTCAGAAATAAACTGCAACGCGACGCAAATGCAACAAATGGTATCTAGACGGACATTTTTATTTTTTTATGATTGTAACAAGAATCTGGGCTTTTGCAAAAACATTCCTTTAGTCCTCTATGTGGGAGGCAGGACTGTCATGAGTCATTACTGCTGCAACAGCTTGACTTGAGTTTCCTCCCTCAAAGTAATCCTCTTGGGCTTTGGAAAAAATTACTGCCAGTCTCTCATTCTGACCCCCCTCACTAGAGCTGACCCCTCGCATGGGGCACACACACGCCATGCTGCCATGCTTCCAGGAACTGGGCCAGATAGGCAGACAGGTACCCTCCTCTCACTCCAGACCAAAGCTGAAGACAGGGCCCTGAGTCGTGCCCACATGTGCTTCTAATGAGGGCCCAGAGTTAGCAGAAACATAGACTGCTGGTCGGGGGCCTTGCTCAACTTCCTACTTTCATAATATTTGGAGTTCCCCACCCAGAGGGTGAACTAAAATAAACCCAGAGTGAGCGTCAACACGGCCTGGCTCTGGCCCTGATCCTACACAAGAGCACCACTTTGATCTGCACTTAGTCCTGACAACCAACAGCAGGAGGCCAGTGCAAATCCCAAACATTACAATAATACACCATATCTGCCATTTAATCAGGCTAGAAATAACTCAAATCAGCACAATGTAGTCATGGTTTCATTCTGGAGCTTGAAGATGAACCATCCATCTACAAAAGTATTATTTTAAAGCTGATGTTTAAGCTCTAAGATTTACATGCCAACTTTCTCTGAGCAGAGATTATTTCAACTTCATCACCAAGTGAACGAAGTTCAGACGCCCCATTTCTATTAAAATAGCTCAACAGTATTATCGCTGGTATTTTTCTTTAGTTTATCAGTAAATTATCATACATAGTTCTTCACTGGTCATGAGGAGTCGTCTCTTTATTTTCATGTCAATGTCTCATCTTTCCAAGGACAAGATTAGACAAAGTTTAAATCATTAGAAATATAAAATGATAATTATGATTTAAGTTTTAACAGGATCCCCAGTCCTATTTTACCTTCTCACTCCTTAATGTGGCTGCAGTGGTTGTTATCTCAGAAATAAGTGTATGATGATTGTTGAGAGGTATGGAACAATGATGGCACACAAACAAAGAAAAGCTGGAGGTGTTATTTACTGACCCCCCTGATGTTTGTCTCCCATTAGACCATGCATGGCTGCCTATTTAGGTCACAGAGCAGCCGACAAAGGCAGACAAGACCCTCAGTACAGCAGCCAGTCAGCCACCATCCTCTGAGACATCATCCCAGTGCCCCGCGCTTTGACTGAGGACCGCTGCCTTCTGAAGTATGTATTAAGGACATTTCTGATTTCGATTGTATTCACATTTTACGCAGTGTTGTGCCTCAGTCTGTACGTACTGTGACTTTATAGATTACATACGACAGCTGGTGTCCTATGGTACTTTAAAAATAGATTAACTGGTGTAACCTAGTTCATCAAAGGTTCAATAAAATAATCAATATTCCAAACTAGATTCCAAATAGACCTCTATTTATTACATCTGACTTTAATATAACTTGGGTGTTTTAACTCTACTATAAAGAAAATTTCGCCAGACCAACTAGGAATACCAGTAGATATATATGAGCTGCAAATGATTATCAGCTATGAGTTAGTGAAAATGACTGCAATTACAGTATATTAGACTGCTCTATGTTTCATGCTTGGACAAGGAACTCCTGTCTGCTGAAGGGTTTTAGCAGAATTGCTCCAACATGCATGAACATGAGAAGGATAACCCCACCTAAAGCACCTCATGCATTCAACACCGCACCATTCTCACAGGCATTCACCCTGAAGACAACGCCCCGTGTCTCTTTTCTCCTGTGCTGATATTGTTACTAGATCGGTCCCAGGCCTGATTGTGTGTGTTCTGTAGAAACGCCTAAATTGAATTAGGTTCTGTAACGTAATATCGCTTCCTGAAGAACAAGACATGGCAGATCTTGTCTCTCCATTCTGAATATGTGAATAATGCCACTTGTTGTGATTTTCAGATACACTGACATTATTTTTAGCTTGAGTCTTTGGTAAACAAACATAAGTGGAGAGCAGAATTGCAGTTCAAAGACCCGTCACTCTTCCTATAGCACGCAGAGAGACAGCCAGTCCCTTTGGTCCAAACAATTTGGCCGACAATTTCAATTACATCAGAGTATTTGCAGGAACGGCACGTTTTTTTTGCTCTCGCTCTGTTCCACAGCAGTGGCCAGCAGCGATAAACGCCACTGTGTAACTTTCTGGAGAACTGCACACAACTGGCCACAGAAAGAGCTGCAGACAGGTGGACGTTACGCATTTATCGACAATGTGGTCTGGTTAGGGGTTCAAACTGGATTAAAGACTTTTGATTTCCATTCTGAGTGACAGGCAATGGACTCAATACAGTTATCAAAGGAAGTGAACTCTTAATGGCGGGGCTCAAAGGAAGAAAGCTTTCATGTGTGGTGGTTTGTCCCAGACCCAACTTCCTCTGCGGTTGCATGGATCTTATTAGCTAATATGGGCACTGAGGTCCCAAAGCGAGATGCTTTTATCATTCACATCTGTCTAGCAAAGAGGCCTTCCACTAGTAACTCTAAACACTTGTTATCAGAGTGAGATTCCCCCACAATATCTCCAACCAAACTGATAGGTTTTCTTTTTTGTATCAAGAGGGATTCAATTTAAAAAACGTGGGTTTGTAAATTTAGTGTTTCTTCTTGTGCCAGTACCATCCATAAATTAATTTCCTCTGCAGTCATAACCATGACAGTGCATAAAATTGTTTGTAACCATGGATACAAAAAGCTGTGAAGCCTTGATGGTCCTTGGCTGCAGTTTGTTTTAACCCTTTATTGTGTTTGATTGTTTGAGAATGTCATTCCTACCTTGTGGCAGAAACGGAGCGATGTTTCAAAGAGTGAACATGCATACAGTCTAGGCCAAGCTGGACTGATACAGTACAGTATTACAAAGCTGTGTACCATGTACAAGATACAATGAGACAGCAATTCAGACAACAACACACATACAGATAGTAAATAACCCACACAAATCAAGGCTCAAAATATCACTTTAGTATCAAAATAGTTACATGCAGCCCAGTTTTAAGACAGAACTAAAAGTCTATGTTTATATTTAACTTCAAGACAACATTACAATGCAAATCTTTGGAAAAGCATTTCAAACCACAGCTGTCTACATTACTCACTTTGGAAGCTGAAGAGATTGAAAGCAGCAGCGATTGGACGAAACAAATCCAGACATCAACAGAAGCAATCTTCTCTCACCAAAATAAAAAAAAACTACAATCATCCTTTAAGGCTGAGTTTTTTTTGCATGTGTGAGGACAGATTTTTATTGGGTCAAGGCTGACGTAACACAGCAGATTACATGTTCCAAAGCAGCAGGCTGCTCCGATGACTTCAGATGCACAACATTCATCTGATTCGATCTGAAATGTCCCCAGCAACAATGTTTGTTTCAAACTCACAAAGCAGGAAACGGTCCTCATTTCGCAACCGATTGCCACGCACTAAATATATGCTGTAATGACAACTGCCATAATAACAAAGCTAGTCTCAGTACTAAATAACACATGCAGTGTTAGGTGTGATACAATAACAAATATTTGCTCTCCACAATAAAACATCAAGTCGGTGAGTTATGGCTCATTTGTCTTGCTTTTGACAATGTTCTACAGATATTACAACGTGGTGACGACAGGTTTACATTGTGCAGTGTCTTACACAGTCAAAGGTGAGTGTAGAATGATATAAGCGTTAAGTTGTTGTTGAAAGCAGGGAGAATCATCTGTTCTCACCAGAAATACTTCCCTATCCTATAGGAGAAAAGTGCAGTTAAACACACCATCAAAACAATGTTCCATTATTTGTTTTGAGTCTTTAATTTGGAGGGGATTTTTCCTTTAAGACAGCGCATTCCAAAGTACACAATGCTGCTTTAAAAATGACTTGATGAGGTCAAAGGTTTCACACAACACTATGAATAGAGACGAAATGAGAGGTTCCTGGTCCACTGTTTAGACTAAAGGAGCGTTTGGAAGACGACGAGAGCATGACAAACCTGTCATAATAACAAGAGCTCTCTGGATGAGCACCTAGACTGATGTCAGCTAATTACTGAGAGGAACAGAGTTAGACGGTACTTTAACATGAGGTCATGGGACCTGCGTCACAGATGATTTGAATAAGTTTATCTGACTTCATGACCACAAGATCAGATATCAGAAGAAAGAACATACAGTGTGTGTTTGCTGTTCTTTGTCAGAGAGTTTGACACTCTCAAAGAGGTTTCTGTCAGTCTGTTGAACAGATCACGTTACTGAGTGACAACCAAGGGCAGGCGAGGAGAACTGAGCGACGTGGTGGTGGGTAAAGTGGTTAGGATGGTAGAACGGTCAAATCACTACAAGTAAACCACGCATAAACACAGCGTCACATAGACCAAGGTCTCTTACAAGATGATAAACACTGTGTCCAACAAAGTATGTACCCAATTCATTTTAGGCCAAAATATCCAGATATTGGCTTTCCTGAGCTTATCGATCTCATCTCAGGGTTTTTTTAATGAAAGGATCCCGTTTCACACATTTCCTTTGAAAAACTCAATGACAAGTACAATTAGTATATGAATTAGTAAGATTAGATATTGTCAATCACAAAAATAAAATACAAAAAGCCTTACTTTTATCTCAGAATATTCTATTAGATTGTTTAATATCAGCTGGATTGCCAGTCTGAAAAAGTAAAACATTACATCTTACCCGGCAGTATGTTATGGACAGGTGTGGCAATGTTTATGTCCTGCAGGTGCTCCAGGGTCTCAGTGTGGAAGAGGCGCAGCGTGGAACCAGAACTGAAGGCAATCCAGATGCCCACCCCAGCTACGACCATGTGGGACACCACCATGCCCTCCTCCTGGTGAGCCTCCAGCTGCCTCTGGATGAACGAGACAGGAATTAGACTGTACCTAATGCATACACACAGTAAATGAACATTTATTAAGAGTGTGCACAATTTAGATCTCCAAAAGACTACTTCAGTGGTAGCTACACTGAAACAGAAGACCAATTTTGCAAGAGTGAGAAGAGGTCTTCAAGACTATACATGCCTTTTTCACACATTTTGATGAACGAACAGTTGAAACACCAAGAAAATTAGCAGTATTCATTGGATGTAAATAAATTGCCATAAACTGTAGCAGCTTCTTAACCCAAGGTGGAATAAGCTATTCTAATCTGTTAAACTTTTTGTCATGTTCAGCGAATATCTCCTCACTGTCTGCAAGCTGATCGTTCTGTGTGTGCAGAAAAAGAATCTGGTATTTGTGCAACAACTATCTTTAATGGAAAGCTAATGGATAGCTAAAGCCATCTTGAAAACTAAACTAAATGATGGCATATGCTAATTTGCATGGTCATGTTGTCATCGTGTGATTATTTATTCATATTTGACACTATATTTTGCAAAAAACATTGAATTTAAATGTCATTAGTAATTTAGAACAAAGGCAAAAAGAGGAGTTCCCAGACCATCCAAGGGGATCAGTGATTGGTCGTTAGGTACATCCATTCACAGTTCATTCATGTATCTATCTGGCTTGAATACAGTATCTACCACCACTTTACTGTCTTTTTTCTCTTATTTGTTCAGGTTTTACGCTGCTACAGACTGACAACACGCAAAACACAAAAAATTGAGCTTTTGCACTAACACCAGATACGTTTTCATTGTCTACAGAATAAATCCTTCACTCCCACAAAAAGTCTGTCTCTGTCTGTTTAGACTGCAGCAGTCCATGCATTGTCAGTGGTTGTTATGTCTGGGATCCTGTAATTATGATTTACCAACAAAATGAAGAATCAAATTCCTACAACAGATGTGTAGCATTAAATTTATGGGGTTTCTTTAGCCAAATGAAGAAAAAAAAAAAAATGTTGGAATTGTAAATGGAATATTCAATCAAAAGTCAATATTTTAAACCTTAATAACCAAGTAGACAAAACAGGAAGTAATTGGATTTCGGCTACTAATGTTTACATGTTTTAATTAATATGAACTAGAGTAGCGTCTCTAAGAATTGTTTTAAATATCTGCACTGTGTTCTTTTAAATTTCCTTTCCAACTGAGACCAATAAACTGGGCTTTCTCCGTCACCATGAGTTACATAATCTCACCACACATTGCTTTACGTGTGGGAGGAGTTATATTTGGTTAAGGAGAGTCCATTCACAAGTGTGTCAGTGCAACGCCTGCTACTTCAGTCCCAGGAAAAGGCAGCAAGAAATATAAATGCAGTCCTGCATTTTTACTTTTCACGTCTAAACCTTTGTAATTTATAATTTATCTACCTTTGATTAAGTATTTATTAAGTACTTATTCAACGTCTCAACATTTCTTCCTGTCTGCTGCACTCTTTCTCTCCTGTTTCACTTACAGTTGACACTCTGGACTAAATCCCGAGAGAGGAAAAGGGAGTGAGACAGGCAGGTGGTCCAACATAATGAGCTTAATGAGGTTAAACAGATTATGAGTGAGTGCATGCCAGAGGAACACTACTATTCCTGGATTCATGGCAGGTGCTTCCATTCCCTATATCAGGCAAGAGTGCACGCAGGGAATACCATCCATATTCCAGGATATGGAAAGAGGAAGGCCTCGAGGGGAAATGAGGAAACCATATCCTCTAGAGGTCCTTTAGAGTTTCAAAGACCACATGTTAAACTTGCTTGCGAGACATTTATCAACCATAAGAACAGAAATACACATGAAAAACACATCTATTTACTACATTACTCTTTTCGCTGGTGTTCCTTTGGTGTGTCACTTTGTCTTTTGTAATGTTTATATAAAAGTAAATCACATCTCCCTCCCACACAGTGAAAGCCATTCTCATTCTGTTCACCACAAATTGAAGCAAACAAATTGACCTCTCCAAACTGCATTATGTCTTTATTATTTCTTTCCTCACCACAGAGATTTTCCCACAGACTTGACAAACAGATAAAAGGATGATTAACACTGTCGATGCGTTTTCTACTCGAGTTTATTGCCAGCGTAATTTTCACAGACAGGCTGAAAATTGTACACAGGTAAGGATGTGAGTGCATGCAGTGCATGCAGTGACACACACACAATGGACTAATCAACTGGTCTGTTTATGAAGTAGAAACAATGTTACAGTATTAGAGCTTGCTTACATACCTCCACAGAATGTGTGTGGGTGCTGATGATGAAAACCTGTCCACCTGATGAGGCCCAGAGGTGGTCCTCGACAGCTAGCATCGCCTTGACAGGCAGGACTCCTAGCTTCAGCACCTTGGGCCTGTCAGAGCTCCACAGACCATCTATAACAACAAAAACAACATTGACAGCTCAGTACTGGACAAAACAGACTTCTAACTCAATTCATATGATGAGAGATGAGCTACATCAAATTTCTAGATTTTTTTCAAATTTTTAGAAGGAGAACATCAGAATTGTTCTCCTTCTAAAACTAGCAATGGCTTTTGTATCACATACTGTTATCTGTCTTGTCTTGATACATATCCTCTGTAAAGGTCACCTGCATTTATAAGTCCACTGGAGTGGCCATTGATGGTTTTCACAGCTTCACTATGAATATAGATGGGCTGAGAGGCATTAGTCAGAGCTGTGCTCTATCCCACACATGCCTCCTACACACTGTTCAACATGTGCCTGGGCACCTACAGTGCCAGCTCTACTGCAATGAAACACCCCATGCAGCAACTTTATAAATATCAGCACATTATGTTCTGCTTTATGTTCGCTTCATCTGAACTCATTTACCGTGGAGACTAAAAGAAGATGAAATGTAGAAGCATTTGGTAAATTATGAACACAAAAGCAATCATATTTTATTGCAATCATATCACAATAAAAATGTTTTTTTAACAAAGCATGGTTATTCTGATACAGAGAGTGCACATGCTAACAGATATTAAGATAGAAGTGTTGAACACAAAGTTAATGTCCTCCAGATACCACATTCCCTTTGCTAATCTAGGCCAGGAAGTGAATGAGGCCGCACCAATAGTGTTTGTTTAAGGCAAGGCACAAAGGCGGCTATTGAAGGAAGAGGTACCATGCAGTGAGAGATGTTCTTTCAGAGGTACAGTAATTATTGGGGAAGTAAGGGTAATCTCTCACTAAACGAGCTAGGTGGGATTTACATTCCAGCAATGCCATGTGTATATTATTGTAGTAATCATACTGTGTAGGTATACTGTATGTGCATGAAAAGGAGAAAATGAAAAGCAAAGGAGCAGTGTATAAAAAAGGCATGAGTGCCAACTTGCAGCATTATGTAAGTCTTCTCTGCTGAAGTGACTCTGCCCACATCTTTCTCTTGCAGCTTTCAGTGTCAGCTGCAACAAACCTCTTACCGTCATGAATGTGTTTATGTGTGCGGTATCACATAAAGCTGAAACTTAATGCAGGATGGCAGAGGGGAGAGAGATGGTTTATGTTCTGACTATGAGGCTGTGACATGTGACCTTTGCCGAATCATTTCCTCTCTCTTTCTCCATCTCTCATAGTCACTCACAAAGGAAATAGCAAGCATTGGCAGAATGAGGCTGACTGGCCAGCTTCAGACAGACAACACTGCATCAACAGCAGAGTCACATTTCCATGCTGAACACAGCAGTGAAGGCTTTAAAGACAAAGCAACATCAGTCTGTTTCGTTGTTTTTGAAGCTTTTTTTCACTAGTCACTGTGATGGTCTCCTTTAGTCAGCTGACAGTTAAATATTAAATATTATGAGCTGACAATTCTTTCTAGTTCACGCTTCCTGCTTTCTTCTTTATAATCTAAAGCTACATCAAATGCTAATAGAGTACAGGCAGAGCCAGCCACTGTGACAAACTAGATGAGCAGCATTATACCAGGAGAGCAGGGAACACTTTTCCAACCAAACTCCGCAGAATGAGTCATCATTTTAATATCAAACATCATGTTCCAGTGACAATGACAGAGCTGTTGATTGGCAGAAATCATAAAAATGACACTCACAAGTATCTAGAGCCAAGATTTCCTTCTGAGAATAAATCTGACACACCAGTGGTGATGAACCATGAAAAGCAGCAACTGAAACGGTAGGAACGTTTGGTTTGTCCAAGAGCCAGTATCGACATACACTGTGTGCTAGTGTTGCATAATTACTGTGTGGAGAATGCATGGGATTATTTTGTGCATAAAAACGAGTGATGAGCAAACATTCCTAAACAGATGCATATACACATGCAATATGTTTCTTCCAGACAAACTGTTGCATGACTGAGGAGGAGTGAGAAATAGTTTCTGTCCCCAGGCCATCATCCATATTCCTTCTGTCTTTCTCCAGCTCAGGCACACACACAAGCATTACAAACCATCTTAAGTGGAGAGTATAGCAAGAGACTGAGAGACTCAGAAACTGTGTTTGATTGCTATGAGAGCCAGCAAGAATTGGAACAAAGCACAAAATGTGGAAGACTGTGCAGTGTGGAAATGTGTGGCCCAGATCTTTTCCGCTCATGTGTCTGTGTTCGTCTGAGAGGGAAGACATTAAATAGGTCACCTCCAACAGATTGTCTTCCCCCAGACAACCGGCAAATGGAAACACAACGGTAACACACAGCAGAGGAGACCCTCTGACCCTGAGCTACACAGTGAGCCTCTGACTGACACAATAAAGACAACACAGTGACTCAGAGAAAAATAGCAGTTAGAGCAATGGACCACAAAACAACAATACATTTGAGCATGTTGTCCCTGGGCTAACCGTTTTTCAGTCAGCGTTGACAAAAGTTTTCTAAGAGGAAGACATATGAATCATACACTTATTTAACGATCTCTTGAGTTTCATCTGTTTATAAAGGGAGCTAAACTATGCTTTGTACATGAGGTAGACATACTGACTTCTCACCGAACACTTCAACATCAGACTCATATTTCCAGTCTCAACCGTTAGAATGCAATGTTGCCTGTCAACAGAAGAGCTGCACAACTTGTGAATTCTATCAATGCTCTTATTCACATACATGGTCAATTATGGTTCAAATTGCAAGATTCAGGCTTTAGTGCAGACTAAATATTTAAGCAAACACTCTCAGCCTAGACAGTTTCAAAACAAAATTGAATTTAACTCAGTGAATGCGTTTTTGTTTTGCACAATGACAGTTACTTACCCTTATAATTGCCCTAATTATAGCTATTTTAAAGTATCAACAAACATTACAAAGACAGAATTCTGAGAATATAACAGAAGAGATACACAAATTCATGAGCCCCTCCCCTCCTAAAACACACACCTTGTGACCTGGAGTAGACTGCCACAGAACCGCTGACCAGGCCGACGTACAGACAGTGTTTCTTATAGACCAGGCTGGTGACTGTAGATTTGTCTGGAGTAAAGAAATGCTGCAGACGTACTTTCTTGGACCGCTGGCTGCTCTTATACACAATGATGCTAAACAAGGCATAAAAGATCAAATTAAAGCAAACGAAATAGTGTCCAACTTTGATAAACAACTCTAATAACATGTTATTAAAACACTTAATTTAAGAAATTAAGTAATTACAGTAATTATTTGCAATAATTCAGAGTGCTATCATGACAGTGTGCAACATTTAGTAATAGAATTCTGGTCTAGAGCCTTGTGCAGGGTTTTAGTGTCTAATAAGATATCAGCCTTACAGATCTACTACATAAACCTGCCTTCCTGAACTGTATTTATGTCTCAGTGGCACCAGAAACACAATTGTTACAGCTGAATTGAAGTGTTTTGTATATATGTACTTCAATTTCAAAATATACAAGACACATTTTGCAGACAGACTTTTGTGGGTACGCTGTTTGCGATAATTCGTACCTGCCCTCCTCCATGCCGAGACACACGGTGGGGGTTTCGCTGGCTTTCCCTGGTGGCATGTGGCTGTTTTCAGAACCCTTCTCTCCATTTTCCTGGGGTTGCTCTGCAGGAACGTAGGCCATGCAGAGTATACGGGACTCCACGTTGAAACACTCAGTCACCTTGGGACTGGAGTTCTGCATGGCCACAATGGCTATTTGGCCCATCTGGTTGGTGCAACTTGCAACCTGAAGAAAAATAAACTTCAGTGCTTTAGGGATAAGTTATTGTGCATGAACAGAAACTTTTTCCGACACTTTACAGCTATATAGGAAATACAGAGGTGAGATGACAGAATCTAATAAATGAAAGAAAGCATCAGTGAGTGTAAGTACAATTTCTGCCAGATTAGTTCAGTTTTAAGAGGAAAATCTTTTATGATATGATGATTTAATGACTAGGATATTTATTTGTGAAAAAACAAATAAAATCTGGCTATTTTAAAAATGTCCTCTTTCTGTTAAACATCTTTCAGAATTACCTCACCGCGAAAATAACCATCTGGAGTGATGTTTATATCTTTTACAGCCTCAACTCTACATCAGAAGTGATCATTATGGTTATGAGAGTCACTGTTTATTTAACATTACAGTGAAAACAGCTTTCTCTTTTCATTGTAATGCGAAAGACAGACTGACAGAGACACATACACTTCTTTTTTGAGGGATACAGGCAAAAGGTCTCACCCAAACACATCCGTGGCCGACGACAGGCGTATCTGCTGTGCTCTCTGTGTTGATGTGTGGCTCTGGATTATGAACTGCACACTCCACCTGTCACGGAAAAGAAGGACATGAGAAGAGTCGATAAAGACGTAGATGTAGCGGAGTATTTGCATCAAGCCGCCATTTAAGAAATGACTGAGTAAATAAAACAGGTGTTAGGTATAATGACAAGTTAATGTTTAATGGTGTGAAAAACAAAAGGCTGACAGATCTCTATGAAAGTTAATTTTCTACTTTGCTTGTGACTGCTGACACGTGAGGAGAAGCTGATGAATAATGAGGGACAGTGAGTGAGAATTCTGGCAGGTAAACAGTAAAAAAGTCCACTTTTATCACTTTAATATACAAATATACATGGTATAGATAGAACTTTACGTGTTAAGATATGGGACCTTTAAGGTGAGTGACAATACACAAATGATTTAATGATATTGACTACAGGACAGAAATGGAAACAGACGAAGATACAAGGCCAAATGTCAGTGCTATAAGGTGCTTCTCCGAGTCAAGGATGCTTCCTTGATAGTTGGGTCCATAGATCCATGAGTGGAACGGTCTAACAAGTGTGCAGGTTGTGCTATTGGAAAAAGGCCCTGCCCCCAATTTTGTGGTTCAGTAACATATGCATTTCACATGTTTATTAATAACAGTAGGTAAGTAACAACAAGCCAGCTACACCTATTCAGTCAACCTATTACAAATTCACAGTGATAGTAATAGTTCTTTTTTATATTATTCTGCTTAATTATGATTTTATATACTCTGTTCTCTCTTTTAATTGCATTTCTCAATATTTCTACCTTTTATTATGTAAGCACCTTTTCCTCTGGATGTCCCATTTATTCATGTATAAGCATATTGAGCTGCCTGTCCATATGAAATGCACTACATACTTTAAATAAATTTGCCTGGGATCAAAGGAGTAAGTCCTTGCTAGGATTATGGAGATTGGCATAATTACATAATGCAGCATTAATGTACATAATGCTGTGAAAGAGCTTTCATTTACTTTGCGAAACACCAACAAAGTGCTCAAAACCAGAGTGGCCCGTACGGGGATCGAACCCGCGACCTTGGCGTTATTAGCACCACGCTCTAACCAACTGAGCTAACCGGCC
>JAPQRN010000016.1:11480795-11493472 GCA_037367275.1 Coranthus polyacanthus | reverse complement strand
TGTATGGTTGAAGAGACACATGACTGCTAAAGAACTATTTTTTCCACTTCTTTCTAAAAAGTATTGCTACATACAGTACGTAAAACATAGCAAATTGGAAATAGGAGTCTTCTGAAGCTTACTGAATGTAATATCATTCATAATGCTTGTATAATGTATATTGTTGTATATATGCGCAATGACAATAATAACAAAAAAAGCTGTACTAAAGGAGACATAGCTACCTTGAACTCCTGTAGTTTGGACATGACCACGGGCATTTGTCGAAGCAAAAGAGGGTGTTTCTGCTTTTTGATCTGATTCCCATCATCCTCTGCAAAGAACCAGCCCTGCAGGTTGTCCTCCTCTAAGTAGAGAAACACACACAAATACAACACGATTCAATAAAGTTCAGTATGCAACAGATCAGAGATTACAGAGATCACTTTGTTTAACTCGAACAGTCCATCTTTTGTCGTCTTAGTGTGTTTGGTCATATGTGTAGTTACCTTGAACAACCACTTGCTCCAACTACAAATCAATAGTCTAACAGTGGTGAGATTGTCAAGCATAGGCTATGAGCTGCAGAAATAAAAGCACCCTGTTGTGAACACAGACAGCAGGCATTCTCTACAATCGCACGCACACTATCAGAGTGAAAAAAGTGCAGCTGAGATAGTGTAAATGGCAGTAAGACAGTGTACTGTACCTAGAGCCAACTTGGCCATTTGCAAGTTACTGATCCATGACTGTTTGATAGCTGGGCTGAGGGTATTGAACACCGCACTGAAGTATGTGGGTTTACCCGACCTGTCAACAACAAAAAAGGGAAAAACTTTAATATGGTTGCATTGATCACAACATATGATAAATGCATTCAGTTTGACTCAATGTGCCTTATTTGCGTCTCCTCTAGTGTGATCACTTCTGAGGTTGCTTCTTGCATTATAGTTGTACCTATGCATAAAAAGTAAACTAATTTGTATCTTTTACAAGATGGTTTTATAAGAAGTGCTCTGATTAAGTTGAATCCTAGTCAAGGGTGATCATGAGTCTATTGAGTGCTGACTCAGGAAACAGACAGACAGACAGACATGGGAGATGCAAAAGAAGTCAATGACAGTCATCACATTTAGCAAAAACTAAAGAAGACATGTGTGTTTGTGTGTGTCTTGTCTAAAATGCATCACTGCCATCACTTGCTGATGGTGTGAAGTGTTGTGGTTTGTGTGTTTTGAAACTGAGCGATCAGGGGAGGAATGAGGGAGGCACAGCTGTGTTTCCAAACATACCCGTGGATAATCTCACCAGCTAAGTACAGCAGAGATGAGGAATGAAGTGAGGAAATGCGAGAGAGAGAGAAAGAGAGAGAAGCAAAGGACAGTTAAGGCTACAGAGACAGAGAATGCGAAAAAGGAAAATTGAGGTACACCCTTGGGGGACCACGTGCAGACTATAATAGTGTGTGTTAATGTGTGACATGAGGATTTGTGTTCAGCAACAGCTGCAGTAATGCTTTTGGTTGCAAACATTGTTGCACATTTCACCTCCCTTGTGATCCATGCTTCAGATTAGAGCTGGTGGAGAAAACTTGATCATCCTGATATACAAATGTACTCTTATTAAACAGCTGTGGGTACAGACTGGAAAGAATAGAATGAGAAAGCAGGGTAAAATGGAATAATGGGAAAACTATTACTACTACTATAAACTATTACTGTTAATGTACCTAGGGAGGGCCGAAAGATAATGCTAATGTTGTTTGAACCTGGGCCATATGGCCAAAAATGTTATCATGATCAAAAACTATCAAAAATATTCATATTGATGTTGCTATTTTGAAGAAACCAGTTACCAGTTATTTGTGGGTTTAAACTATTGTTTATACTCAGAACATGGCAAACACAATGGAACATTTCAGAAATCTTGAGCTAGAACATTCAGAACAGTTATGATGAGAAAATGCTTGTTCAACATGAAAACGCACATGAGTAAATTTAAGTATAACAACAGTTTTAGCTGTCAATGTAAATAAAAGCAACCAAAAAGACAAAAGAAAAAGATCCAAATTCGTGCTATAGAGGTATTAAAAAACACAAACTTGTCTTGTTTGCCCGGCAGCTGGAGTTGGATCCTACAGCGGTCTGCTGCCCTGATCTCCTCTTCCTTCTTCAGTATCAGCCTCTGCAGACCTGATACCCAGTCCTGAGCCACTGTGGGGTTTACATTCTATATACACAAGGATAAAAGGGGAATGAACTAATATTAGGAGAAAGAGGCCACAAAAATAGTAAAGGTAGAAAAAAACATTAAAAAAGTGTACTGCAGATCATTTCAAATCAATATATAATTTCTACATTCATTAAGAATATTTTAAAATGTACCATAATTGGTTCAAGACAAGGAGCAGTCTCAAAGCAAACTAGGTTTTATGAGACACACAGGTGAGTCTGTTTTCTTGTGAGTCAATGTAGATTGCCTTGCTCGATATCAATGGAGTAGTATTAATAGAAAATCTGATGGAGTGGCACAAAAGCATCGAATGGCGCAGAAGCACACTAGCTTCGAGGAGCTGAAAATGGTCTTAAAAAGCCTGTCAACACATGATTCTAAAACACAGGAGGAAAACCTTATAGGACACATATATCATTCTAAATTCTGTCAGTATGATTTAGGTATGATGTTGGGGGTCCCGCCTCATTCCTGCCTCTTACTTTCCCTTTCCTTTCCCTCTCTCCATCAATCTCTCTGTCCCTCTCTCCTTCCCTGGGACACATGTCTCTGAAAGCTCTTCTGTTACTCACTTACCCACTCTGCTTCTGACAGACCTACCACCTCAGCACAAACACAGCCTTACACAGTCATGCTGTGCTTTGCAAACAAACCTCCATCCCAACAGCACAGACAGGCTTGTGTATGAGCGTGACCACATCATATGACGCTAATCAAGGCCTGAGGGACCCCAAGTCTCCCCAAGACAAATTGCCCACGTTGGCACATTCCACAGTTAAAAACACTACAAAACAGCCTGGCCTTTATGGAAACCTGAGGATAAATGTCTTTTTAAAGGTACTTAACTACACTACAGGAACATTTGTCTATGTCAACTTTTGTTTTTTTGTCATTCCATAATAATATTATTAGAAATGTACTGAATTTAATGTTATACACTTATGCTAAGTCAGTACCTGGTAGTTGCCTTTGAGACTGCTGATCATGCTGGATATCTGGTTAACCAGGCTGAGGTCGTGGATTAGATTCTGCAGATCTTGATACAGTTGTCCAGGGCCCATGTATAACTTGTCTGCACAGAAAAAAACAAAATACCAAAATATTGATAAAAAAGCAGTTTTAAATCCAAATCTTTTTCGTAACAGAGCTTTTTTTGACATATATCAAAGATTGTAAATTGCAGACCTATTTTAATACTTTAATTGCAGTGATAACAATGTCTGACAAGCAGTACTGAAAACAAGCTACAACCTGAAAAGCTGATGTGTCCAAATTTCCGTTTACATAAAGTGAGGTACAAAAGAAGGACAGAACAAGGCCAGTCTGATGAGAGGAGCAGTTAAAATTGGACACACAAAGACGAGGATCAATAAAGGCCAATCAGTCAGTTTCCCACAGGGAACGAGGACCGCTCTGCAAACTTGGCAGCGGTTCTCACCCGTCAAAGCTCAAAGGAACACTTTTATCCATTAGCTTTCACAGCCCACACAATATTTCTTGCGCCCCATGAAAGGTGCTATTGATTTTCAGAATATATGATCCCTTCTGTTCTTCACTTGATGCCATTTGTAATTTCTCCTTATCAATTTTTGCACAATATATCAAATGTAATGATCCTATGTGATGTTTCAAGAGCAGTTTCTTTGCTTGGTATCAAAAGAAAACAATGGCTTGCTTTGTGTGTACACAATGCTGCACAGCACACAGACGCAGGCTCATCCAAAGTCCAACAGCACACAAGTCAGTCACATACAATAAATCTACTCATGTAGATAATCATGAAGAAACAGGGGAATGCCTGACACTCGGCCAAGTTTTTTTTTTAGGTCATTTCCATTAAATATTTCAATTAATTAAGCACATCAATAATAGGAGTTACAATTTAAGGCTAACTTTTATCCTGAGCCTCTTCACTACTTGAAACAAAGAGTTAAACTGCCTCAGAGTCTCTGGCACAAAAATGCACTGAGCTTCGTTTGTCTCCACTGCTCCTCCTCATCTTCTACAAAAGTCACAGAGTTTGCCTGGTGCTCTAACTCTATGGTAACCCAGCTCTGTCGTCTGCTCAAAGTCTTGCTGACTGGGCATTGAGGAAATTTACTCCTGTTTAGTGCATCGCAGCCACTGTGTATTTGGTGGTCATCTCCACTAGAATTTATATCAAATGTCCTTTAAGTGTGAGGCTGCTATACAGATTTAGAAATACCAAGTCTACATGAATGCCCCTTCACACAAAAGCACACATAACACAGCAGGGCTGCAGTGATATAAATGGGTTTGGATTTCATAGATGTTTTCATGGTCAGTGACTTCCTGCTGTATTGCATTCACATTAATAGATAAAAATCACAGCCACCCCATGTAAGGGCTGTCTATTTACTTAAACCTTTTATTAGACCACATGAATAATTAATTATTGGAATGTGTTATGTACTTTTGTATGGTATGTTGAACTAACTGCTCTCTCTCTCTCTCTAGTGGAGTTCTATGTGATTTTCAAGGCTCATCTGTCTCAGTGAAAACTGTGACACAGAGGGTGAATCAGGTCAGAGCAGAAATGATGAATAAACCTCACATGCCTTTTATTGTGTGCCACTGCAAGAAGAAAAAGCACATTTATATTATTTTACTTAGAGTTATTATTATATAATACAGTGCTATGTTAAGCAACTCCTTTATATTAAATAAGACTTGCATTAAAAGAATGGATTAAATAAGTAACTGAACATAATGTTTCTCTACAGTCCATCTTACAAAGCATGCTGTCAGGGTTTAATACTACACATAGGAGAGGAATTATATTATAGACTCTACTTAATGTCTTTAGTTAGTAATTTGAAAGGAAGATAAAGTATCTTCTTTTTGGACATATAGAGCTGACATGGGATCATACAAATTAATAGATCCAGAGCATTATACTATGGCTTATACTATCTATATTAGACACAGCAAGAATTAAAATCCTGCCATAAATTAACCTGTTCCCTTAGGCAAGACAGGCACTGTATAACTCGTTTTACGTCAGGTCCAACTTTCTGAATGGCTCTTTGTGTGAGTGCCAAATACCAAGAGTTTCTAACAAAAACAAGCCTGGGAGCATCTTAAGAATCAGGCTAGACACCCCAGCAATTACACACTTCCTACAAGCCTACAATATCTTTAGAAATTACATACTGACTGCATGCAGCAGGAAAATGTAACTTAAAAATGGCTTTTCTACATGGTGGTCTGATTGCTATGCAGTGTGGAGAAGAGATGAACAAAGCAGAGGTGACATCACATGTTGGAGAGTCTTTTCATTGCCTCCTAGCAGGCTGGTCACTGAGCTGCTTTTGGCTGAGCACAGAGACTAAGAAACAATTGTTTCCACTAGTTAAAAGTTCCTGGACAATGCACGCATTTGTATGCACGCACACAGATTCCCAAAGAAATACAGAAATTAAGATGGTTAGGGAATAATTTGGACCAGAGGAAGGCAAATGCACACAGGTCAGAAAGAGAATTTAAATTCCAAATACTACTCTACACTGGAATTGTTATGATGCTCTCAAGAATCGCTGTGGCTAAATCATACTGTGTCAAAATCAACTTCCGACAAACCCTGCCATTTATGAGAATGCAACAATAGAGTGTAACCACATGGCCTTCCTATAGGCTGGAAGCAGAGGCTGTGAACCTGTGTCATCTGCAGCCCTCCGGTCAGACCAGATGTTACACAGGTCTGTCTGCGCCATCTGTTACATACGCACTTTATGTACTGTTCATAAAGCTGAGTAAAGTGTCACAGGGGGACAGGTGGTGTAGCAGGAGATGGGGAGAGATGGTGTTAATGCAAAAAGAAAGAAAAAAAGCATATAAAAAATAAATGTCTAAGGCAACTGAAGATGGGAAGTGTTATCCATATGGACAATCTGCTTCACACAGTGTCATCTGATTAACAATATCACACAGTGGGGGGTCTAGTATGACTGCTGGGCAATGTCCCATTTACACCCTTTATACTGATGCTTTGTAAAATGGGTTGAAATGTATCCAGGGTATTACTGAACAGTGCTCGAACACAGCCACTACATAGCAAATAAAAAAATGAGAGGATTTGTTAAGACATTAATATAAATCTGTCACACCTGCTTGCAAAAAGCTGAACATTATGTATTAAGAGAGAGAGCGAGCAAAACAGTGCAGTGTGTAAACCGGGTGGTAGTAATTCCACCTCACTACCGTTGGCAACTGAGGGAGTAAGCCCTTGACCTCGGCTTGAATACATATAACCTCTGACAGACCAGGGATAATACAAATCACTCACCAGCTCAGCAATACAGAGTACCATTACCTCGGCACACACGCACGCACGCACGCACGCACGCACGCACGCACACATGCACGCACGCACGCAAGATCTAGATCCTAGAATAAAAACTGCAGTGCTGTGACCACAAAATCATACAGTCTCCCTACGCCTCTTGTTTGTCTGATTTGGTCCTTCTAAAGTGGCCGTGCAGCAGGGGAGAACCCAGTGGAAAGACTGAAATCATTGGACGAGGCATCCAGCAAACCAGTGTTGTGCAGAAGGAAAAAAATACACACTCATTGGCTGGATGGCCTGTGTGTAACAGACACCATTTTAGAGAAGTCTGTAGAAGTCCAGCAAAACAGGAAAAAAAAAAAGTTCTGTTTGTTATGTACTCAACTAATGCAGTGCTCAAGTAATGCTGGAATGTGTAACACTGAAGAGAGCCATTGTTACAGAGGCACAAGCAGAAAGATATTTACCTTGAGTCAACGCTGAGAGCTAACCAGTAGGAAACACATGCAGTTAACACACCAGTAGGCTTGCCTCTGGTCCCAAAGTCTCAGAATCTTTCATTGCCTGTTCTGGGATCGCCCCAACTACTCACTACTGCTCTCACCTTATCTAAGTGAGCTCCATCAGCTTTTCTGTAAGAAACTTTGTCTCCATCTTTGTACCCAGGAAATGAAAGACAGAACATTCAAAATAGCGTGGTGTGACACTGTGGTTCGTACTTGGCTTTGCGTTGATGACCACCTTCTCCCCAGAATGAGGTGCTGGGTAGCGGCTGTTGTCAGCCATGTCCTCACTGGATCCAAACTCTAGCACTTCCACGAAGTTCAAAGGCACACTCCACTTTAGAAGGAACTTCTGGTCGAGCTGCGCGTTACCGCTGCCACTTCCACTGCCATCCTGACATCTAGGTGAAACAGAAGGAAATTAAGGCTATATGATATACCTTCATATACCTTGTTTATGGGGAATGCATCCTCACTGTCAATCAGAACCTATAGCAGTCATGTTTTAAGGGTAAGGAGGTATCTAGAAAACTATATATATTATATATAATATTTTTTGTAAAAGCAAAGCATGTTTCCCAGAAGCAATGTGTTCTGAGCAGCATATATTGCTCTTGGTTAAGCTCCCAACCACAGTACATACGGATCCAAATAGTGAGTGTGGTCAAAGGTCACGCTAAGGAGACCAGGTAGATGCAGAATTTTCCATCTTCTTTAATTCTAGAGCATTTTACTCTCCAGTTCAATGTTCAACCTGTTCAAATTGTATCAGATGGGAATGGAGTATTAAAAAAAAAAAACACGACAAAAAAAATTCACATAATGATTAGTTTCTAAAACTGTAAAACGATGATGAAAATACAGGATGTTGCCCCCGAGGACAGGAGAGTACAAATTATGGAAGGGATTAACAACGGGTCTGGTTTGTGGGCTGTTTTACCGGATATTGGGCGTGGCACACATGAGCACATCATTTAACAGGAAGAGACGTCGCTCCTTGGTTTTGATGATTTCACCACGTTCATTGTAGACCGTCTCCACCATGTCATCGGAGCGGATCAGGTAGCGGCTGCCATTACTCAGAAGCTACAGGATGGATAAGTGAAAAATATAGTGTAAAACGTATGAGTTTGCATCACTTACAAAAGTGGCAAACAGGAAAACAATGCAGATTAATTTCTGGTGATAGTCTTTCTGATAAAATCTAAAAGGTAAAACTATGATATAGAACAGAATATATTGTCCCCCTAAAATGCACAGTATATAAATTCATCATCTCCAGTCTCCTAATGTTTCCTATTACAGTCTATGGTGAAACAGAATATAATATATAACTATCAATGTTGACACTGAAATTAAAGGCTATGTAGAACAAAAGTACTTTGTCCCACATACGGTATACAGTAAACACATGTTTCTACACAGATGCCAGAGTGGGTGGTTGTAGATAGACAAATAATTATACATTGGTGAAAGCTGGTGTTGTGTGCACATGTTGTACTAAGCCATGCACTAAAAATATGCTATTCAGTCAAGATAATGCTTGGTAGAGAATGTGAAGCTCGAGTGGCCTCCTACACTGAGACACAGAGAAATCGCATATGCAAAAACAATACAAAATCAGGCAAATATTTGCAATCAACTGGAATGCAGTATCACAGATGGCGGTGCACACATGCTGAGCAGTGGACTGACCTTGTTGAGGTAGCGTTCGTTCATAGCCTTTGCAATGTGACGGATCTCGCAGCGCTGATCGGCTTCCCTCTTCTTTTCATTGAGCTTCTCAGCCAGTGTCTCCAGTTCGGTCAGGGCCATCTGCAGGGGCAGACGGTCTGCATGACCCACTGGGGTGTTCTTCAGCATGTCCTGGTGGAAACATGCAAAGAAGTCATTCAGTGTGATCATGTATTTATGAATGTTAAGATATAGACACAGATTTACCCCTAAATTAATGTAAAATGGTTTCTCTATGCTCACTGCATCTAAACATGTTCCTAATTGTGTTTCTATATGTTTTTCACATTATATTGCCTGGTATCCTGATGACTTAAACTTGAATTGATATTCAGATATTTTACTGTTCTTATACATAATTTATGTTTTGCTCAAAAAAGGAAGAAATTCATGTCCTATTTTCTGTCTTTTCAACAAGAGAGACACTCAGAGTAAATATTCCAGCACAAATTAAAGCAGGATTAAAAGAGATCTGAGGAAACCATTTCCCCTCTGTGCATTTCTCTTGCTTCCCCTTTGAAGTAAGCAGTTTGAAAAACTAAGTGACTTGGTTTATGTGTATAGAGCTCCCTCTGCTGGTCAATACATAAATCACACCTTCCTGTGCCTGCTGTTGTGTAATGTTAAGATGTTGAGAAAATCAGAATTTATAATACCTGGAGGAGCAGAATGAACTGTGGGAATCTCTGGATAGGTTTCATCATCAGGCCATACAAAGTCATGCGGTCATTGCTGGTCTCCTGACGATGCTATACATGGAAAATAGGCAATGAAAGTTTACTGCAGAGTAGTTAGGACTTGTCTAAGAGGATACCAGGAATAAAGAGGAAGAACTACTTTCTGTAAACAGGCAAAAAAATATAAGGCTGATGATGTATTTTTCTTCGTATTCATCATTACGATGACTGCATTGCAGCTGGAAATGCTCAAAAGTTCATGTTAATCTAGCTAATTTATTCGGAACAAATGCACTGTGTTTGCCCGTTTGAGTTATATCTGCACAAAACAACAGTTCTCAGCTGCATTTTCTGGCTAGTTTTACTGACTTCATATATTTCTGCTCTGTTTTTGTAAGATAAAAATGATTACTAAAGGCTGTGTGACAGATAGGGAAGTCTGAGACTTATGAATGTGGAGCTGGTTCTGGTGTCTCATCGTATTTGATAACAGCACAAAAAATAAAGAAAGTCAGCAATATCCTTTAATAAATGGCAAACAACTTGATGTAAGCCATTCTGACTAATGCATGAGAATACAAACTGTCTATGGTTAGCTTTTACCATAACAATCTGCGCTGTGGTGAATAGCATGAAATCTATTCTTTTATGAAATCATTCATGACCCAGTATCTACACTGACCTTCAGGAATTCTAGGAAGCCAGGTTTGGAGGCGCAGGTCTTCCTCACCACTGCCATTGCAGTGCTAAAGTTGTTCACATACTCACTGTAGGCGTCCAGCACCATGGACTTAGAGAACTGTTGAAGAACGCATATGTATAACATTAAAAAAAGGGAGGTTAATGGTGTGTAAGTCTTGTTATTTTATCATGGGATGACAACATGGGATGGGATGAGGTCAGAGAGGGCAGTGGACAGACTTCATATGTGTCTCGTGTGTCTCCCTGCCTCTGTGATGTAATGCCAGGGGTCACGGCTTTGATTTTGTACAAAAACAATCAGCAGGAAGTAAAGCAGAGGGCAGAACTTGAGAGATGAGGTCTTTTGTTTTGAAGATCCTTGTATATATAAGTTGCTAGGCAGCCAAAGACAAAAGTAACAGGGTGGAGTATTGAGTCCTGAGGGTGCAGTTCTCTGTGTCGACATGAAAATAAGTGATGAGACAGGAGAGTATGAAGCTGGTTGTACTGCAATCACAATTAGCGCTGCTGGATCTTGTCTATTTTATCCCATGACTACAGTTCAGGTAAAAAGGTATGAAAGTATGTATGTAGACTATAATTATAGCCCCTGCTCACCGATGCCACAAAGACATCACCAATCATCTCCAGGCTGTCCCACTCTGCCACTCTGCTGGCTAGGGCGATCTGGAACAGGAAGTGGCACTGCAGGATCTCTCGCACACGGTAGAAGGTCATCTTCAGTTTCCTGTCGCTCAGTAGCCTCGGCTCAATCTGGGACAGGGGCTTTTCATATTGCTGAGAGAGCAGATAATTTGAATTGCAATAACAAACATTTCAAAGTGGTAATGACAATGATTGCAGCCATGTTTGCATACCTCTAATATCCTCTTTAGTGCATCAAGATAGTTCTTCTCGCTCTCCAAAATGGAGCCCAGTATGCATCTTCTCACAAGCTGAAAAGGCGCCAGACCATTTGTTTTCAGTTAACTGAATGGTCAAATACGCAAATGGAGATTGAAGTTAAGGTTCACGTTCATTACCTGTTGCTGTGACAGACCCTCTGGGGCTGGACCCAGAACTGGTTCAACATTAAAACAGTCCACCTCGATAAAAAGCTCAGACTCTTCATCCTCAAAACAGGCCGACTTCCTCTCTAGAAGATAAAGAAAATAATTAGAAAAACCTTTACAGCTAAAACAAACCAGCCATCATGCTAAAGAGTAAACAGCGTTCACTTAGAAACAGGTGAAATCTGTGTTAAATTTGTGCATCATGTTCAGAAGATGGGTGCAGGTACAGGCACCAAAGGTTCACTCACCGTGACAGAATGACTTGGTTTTGATGAAAGAGCGTCCCTTTTTTACTGCAGCTTTGGTTTTCTCAAGCCCATCTTTGGTCCCTTCTTTAGCTGCCTTCACCAGCTTTTGCATCTTAAATTAATTAAAACACATTATTATATATAAGAAAAGTAAATCAGTGTAATATTATTTTCCTTCTAAGGTTTAGCATACTTTCTCTTACTCTATGACATAAAAGCTAGTACAATGAGCTAAGCAGAACAGGAGCAGTGTTAGAGTAGGGATGAGAAAAACAACAGATGATGATACAGATTCATAGCAGAGCAGATTTGACCAGACGCAGCAACTGGGACATCAGTTAAATGCAACATAATGCTAAAATTTAAATTACCTGTTTATGCTATGAGACTTACTTTAAATCTCACAAATATGATAGCAGTTATGTTATACGTTATAAGTTTACGGTTTAACATAACTTTGATATAATCTTAAATCAAAAGTGTTTGACAAGTAAGAGTCACTGGTGTCTCAGTTCACTGTAAAACGGAACAAATGTTATTAAAGAATATATCCTAAGTTTCACAATATTTATTGGACAAACACATGAAGAGACAGGTCAGTGCAGCAGACAGGGAGGCAAATGAATTATATGCAAACCCATCACCAGTACCGCCACCTCATTCACATCAGAGCGGGATGCGGGAACCGAGTCAATGACAGATGCCCAGAGTGAAGTTAGCTAGACTGAGAGTAGAGGGTTTGGACTACTTTGTCTAGCACAGGGAGGAGAGGTGAGCCTCAGGTAGTTTACCTTCTGCTCGTGTTTCTGTTTTAGCTGCTGCAGCTCTACCGTCCCCACTGTATTTGCCATTAGATCTTTCATCTTTTTCTCATAGTGTTCTTTCAAGCGTGTCAGATCTTGAGAGAGCTAAACAGAAGCAAAGCAAGCATTACTGGTTTTGGTTTTGGAGTGAGCTTGCACCTTAGATCTTCAGCAAACCCATTCTGATCTCAGAATATGTCTCTCTAACAACTAATAACTGTATTCCCCAAAATATTTTGTTTTCCTTTAACTATTTAAACTCTGCATCAGGGTAAGAAATTAACTTTTTAAACATGTTCTTGTTCCCCTGTTCATTTCTATGTATCCTTCTGATGACCACTAATGTAAGGAAAATGATTTCATTGAAGTATCTTAACAGTGCCAGATTATATTTATTGTCACCTTTCAACAAATATTTTTACTGTAGAAGTCTTTCTGATT
>JAPQRN010000016.1:11451471-11480695 GCA_037367275.1 Coranthus polyacanthus | reverse complement strand
TTATTCCAACAAATTCAACTGTAGTTACCCAGTGTAAATATCTATCTCACACTGTTTATCCAGACATGGAAACTGTTTTGAGGAATGAAAATAAACACAATTACAGGTCCTGTTATTTTCAAGGAAATGGCGATTGGATTACATATCTAAAATGCAATTTTCTGAGGTAGCCATTGTATTGAAAACAAAGTGAAGCTGAATTCTCAAAACCACAAGCCAAGCCGATACAGAGTGCAGCAAGCTGACTGAACGCCAGATATGACCTCTTTCTCAGGTCTGAACTGTTGATTGCAACTCAAACATACAAATGAACTGTAAATGACCAAAATCACAAGGTTAAGATTAAGTATGATCTGAGGATTTTTTTCTGACTG
Source organism: Coranthus polyacanthus (assembly GCA_037367275.1). Taxonomy (NCBI): domain Eukaryota; kingdom Metazoa; phylum Chordata; class Actinopteri; order Kurtiformes; family Apogonidae; genus Coranthus; species Coranthus polyacanthus. Next base: position 11,480,321 of record JAPQRN010000016.1, on the reverse strand, counting down.
TAATTTTAACTGCCAAACTGTATTTAAAAATATCTCTATCCAAGGATGCATGTGGTGGGTGGGAGAGAAAAGACAAATTTTGCTCCAAAATAACATTTTTAAAAGTTTAAAATAAATTCAATCCAGTCATGCCTTCATTTACAGATGTCCTAACCCCACCCACAGACATACAGAAACACTGGCACAGGATTGGTTGTTGGCTGTAATACAGACAGAAGCCAGACTGTGGTAAATACATACATGGGTCTTCTTCTGCGGTGGCTTCCCTCTCATGAAGGCGTGTGGCAGGCCATTCTCAGGTCGACCTTCCCCATCGCTGGCCTCGTCATAGCTTTCAAACTCGCTGGAGCTCCAGCCATTGTCAAGGGAGCTGTTGCAGCCACCCTCCTCACCAAACTCCACATCATCATAGATCATCTCATCTGGCTCTGTTCAAGGAGACACACGAAATATGTGAAGTCAGTGATTCTACTGAAGTAAATTCTATTCTCTTAAAAGTAAATGTTTGGATCATAATGTTCGCAGTATAACTACTAGACAATATTTTTTAAATACTAATACAGACAAAATAAATAATTCAAGAATCCCGATTAAAAAAACACAAAGAAACTAAAAGCAAAAGTAAGAGAGGAGAGACTTAAGACTACTCATGTAATCTAAGATATAGAATTTCTGAAATGAAGGGATGAAAAATGAAGTCTACTGACCTGTGTTGGAGTCAGAGTTCTCTCTCGGCACGTCATCGTAAATCACCTCATCTGGGTCTGAACCACAGAGCAGATTTTGACAATAGCTAGTGCATAATTCCTTACATCAAAAGCGTACGCTGTTCACACTGCAAACGGGATGTAAAGTAATGGTGATCTAAAAGAAAGGCACACACTAGGGCCTGCTTCCTCAAAAGAATAGGGAAGGAAGTGTCTGGGAATTCAGATGTGTCAAAAATAAAAAAAAAAGGTAATAGCACCCTGAAGGAATACACTGAGTGTGCAGAAGCGAAAAGTGATGCAACGGCAGTATGTTTTCAATTGGAAATTATACATGCATGTCTATTATATATTTATATATCATTCCTTACTTTCCATCCATGCGGTGTTGGCAGGATCTGATGCCCATTTAGCCAAAGCATCCTCTTCTCTAATGGGCGGATACTCTTCACTAAAAACACTTGAAAAACATGAAACAAACAAAATGATGACTCTACAAATGTACAATATTTTCTGCGTATTTTGAATACACACTGACATGAGAGGAGCAGTCATTTACAATATTTATATATCAGTCAGATATAACTGACACATACCAAGTAATAACTGTTAGAGGGGAGTGTGAAATACACTTTCTTTGAGATGCTGTACTGTGACATGTGTGATCACAACATGACTGTGTTATATAGACATGCTGTAGGTGTACAATATAAGACACACCTGTCAACAGAAGCACCTCCAGTCCCAACCACTGTGACTGTGGACAGACAGAGAAAACATCATGAAATGAAAACCGGCAGCAATGACTTTCCAAACGTTTTTATCCCAACCCATATTCCTACGACTTAGGCAGTTGCAGTTTCCAACCTGTTATGTAAATTTGAGAGTAAGTAAGAATACAATCGTCCGTAAAGCAGCATGTCAAGAGAATGCTGTAACTCTTTTATCTTCCACCAGATGTCACTAATGGTTCCAAATAGCCTAGATGCCAATGATTTACTCTAAATGAAGATTTTCTTCCATAATTTTGACCTGCGCCATGTACCCATTACATTTTCATGATAGGATAAGCCTTGTGTTTTCCTTGGAAGATGTCATGGCAAAACTGATTATTGCTGCAAAATGTCCTTGCTGGGAGTACCATGGCCAAAATGAATAAATGACTTCTATGACTTTTTGAACTGTTTCACCAAAACTATTTGAGTATTTTGAACATTTCGGTGTGACCTTGGTAAGATAATCATAGTGTAATTAAACTCCACAGCCTGCCGGGACAAATGCTTGGACTCAGCCAGAATTCAGGGAAACCGGAAAATCCTCACAGCCAACACAGATCTTTGGGGAGGGCTAAATTTAGTCCCTACTTCCTTGTGGCGAGGCTTTAGGAAAAACAGGAGAAAAGAAAAGAGACAGGATGCAATAGCTGAGGCAGCATTCCAGTATCAAAGCCTTGATTCTCTAGGTTTGTGTCCACTCACAAAGGAGTATGTTACTGAAAGTACAGACTAAATATTATGTTATAAATATCATATCATAATGTAGACAAATCTTTTCAGGAGTTTCCTCTACTATAGGCTCTACTTTACCGTCCTCATCCATGGAGAGGTGTCGAATAATGACAGGCGTGGTGTAAGCTGGTGTGATGAGTGGGACACCAGAGGGGGTTGCATAGCCACAGGGCACTGGGACTGAGTATCCTGACGTAATGCCACCAGAACCAGAGTGGATATCCTGAGCCTCTCGCTCCTTAGGCTCTACTGGTGAGGAAGTGGAAGAGGAGAGTCCATGCTGCTGCTCGAGCTGCTGCAGTTGGATGGGAGTGATGTCAATCACAGAGTAAGGGTTGACTCTCCCCTGGGAGGACGCTGTCCGGGGCATGGCCTCCTGGGGACGAGGGTCATCGCTGGACGTATCCTGGCCTTCACTGCCTGTGGAGATAAAAAAACAAATAGAAATTTAATTTTAAGATAACAAAACTCATGATAACTAACAGTTAAGGGTCAATTGAAAGAGCTGATAGGGAGACCAATATACATTTGCAGTAAACATTTTAATGGTGTCAAAATGTAGTAAAAAAACAACTTATTTAAACATTTGCTTAAACGATAAATGTTCAATGTATATTCATTAGCTCTAAGGATAAAGTGAAGGGAGCTGCCAAGAGTATTTCTTAGAAACATGACGTGAACATTTTAACAAACCAATAAACAAAATAGCTATCCAACATTTTATGAAGTAAAGTTAGTAAAAGTAAATGAAACCAATAAAACTTAAAAGTTGTGAAACTTCTACCACAGAGTGGTGACTGCAGACAGAGAGGAGGCGGCATCAGAGCCAAAGTAGTACATTTTACTGAATTTATATTATCAGATATCAAGTTAAAAAAGGCGTATTTCATTACTAAAATCACTAAAATCATTAAACACAAATTGAACTATCTGTGAAGTGAAGATGCTTTAAACTGTTTGTTTTCATTGGCAGCATTAGACCTGTGTAAGAGTTGGATTTGTTAGAAATGTGGAATATTTAATAAATGTAGCCAACAGTGTAGGTGCACATTTGAAAAAAAAACTGAAAGATTAATATGTTGCTTGGTCAGTGCTACAGAATGAGTGAAGGAGTGAATGACTGTTTAAATGCAGAGCCTTGCCTGCTGCTGTCACTGATAAAACCAAGACAACCTCAAGCACCAGGCAGCTAGAGATACAAGGTGTCATGAGAGAGACAGGCTGCCCCACTTCAGCTTGAGCTGAAGAGGCTCGATAAGAGCCAGACTGGATGCCATGGGGGATTTCGAACATTTTTGGCCACTGCTTGAAACTTCATTATTCAGAGCATTATTTGTCTTCTACAAATTTCCTAAAACAGCAGTAGTGCCAAGAAGCTTTTGTCTTAAGGCTGTCAGTCACCAAGACAGAGCCGTAAGATTTCAGCAATTGGGTCTGCAAACCTGTGCCACCAGGATCTCTTGCTGTGTCTTCATCAAGAGGAGGGGGTGGTGGCGGTGGTAAATCTGTCTCCTTGTCATCAGTCCCCTCAGCAACAGATGTCCCATCTCCTTCTGATGTTGTTCCACCTGCTGCAGAGGATCTGCTCATGGCAGCTGTTACGTCAGGTGGTGATGGAGCTGTGTCGGTAGTGGTGAAAGGTGTTGGGGGGTCCATGCTGGGTATGTTTCCCTCAGGGTGACTGGACACAGTGTCATCCTGGGTCTGATCCTTACTGCTTGGGGCTATAAAGACTGGAGGTGTAGGAGGTAGGCAGTCAGTTTCTGGGATGTCATCACCACTGTCATCAAAGACGAAGGCTTCCCCCTCATCTTCATCGGCAAAGGAGACATTGTCTGCCAATACTAGAAACAGATTTGGGGTCAGTGAGATTAGAAGTGAGATTGTACTACTGAGCAAAATGTCACATCTGAGATGGTATTGAATCTCTGGTCCCTTTTTATCGCTGGTTTTATAAAGAAAGTGCCATTGCTGTATTGTCTCCTCTTTTTTCTAAAACATCCCTCTCTCTGAATTTACAGAACATCTACAATTTAAGACATATACTACATTGCTATTGCTATATAAAACTGTCCACTACACACAAAAGTCTATCTGTTCTTACATTTGACATGCATCTAAAAACAACCATACAGATAAGCAAATAGAAATGAAAACATGTCTGTGTATGCTTTGGGGGATTTGGCAAAACATAAGTTGAACTTAGGTAGGATTTAACTCTATAATCACATTATTTCATTCAAAGACATCTTTAGAGAGCACTGCAAACACACTGTGGGTGGTAATGCTAGTCCTTGGGCTGTTAAAGTTAAAGGTCTGAGCCACATTCAGGCTTATAATTAAGGGTGGGCTCTACTAAAGCAGTAAGTTTTCTTACAGAGAGTTTTATAACAAGAATCCACACACCAAAGCTGCAGCAAATATCAGCCGCTTTACTTCATAGCAAAACAAACGAGGACAGATGTAGCATTTGAAGGCGTCACATACACATCAGAGCACGCACTTGGCAGCAATCAGGAAGGGAACAAAAAATGTCCTTCCAGTTTCCACACTGCAATTAGGCCAGCAGGAAAGAAAGCTGTTCCTCCCTCCAGTGAGCAGTACAGACTGAGTTGATGCATTATTTCTGATCTGATGAACTGTGACTGTGAGCCTCACTTGGCTAGAGCATCGGATTAGGAATGTACGGCATCAATTTTTATCAGCTGGCTTTTTAGTTTTACTTTGTTATGTGTAGAACTGGAAATGATAGAGCTTTAAATTTCATTCAGTAAAGTAGTAAAAAAAGATTGAAGTAGAGCAAGCATTAAAAAATCAGCTTGAATTCAATGTTCTGGAAAATAGTAGAGAAACATTCAAGGAAGGTTCATTGAGTATAAACTCAACCAACACCACAGAGTTTAAAATGAGAAAAAATCATTTCCATCATCCAACTCCTGACCTCTTCCACAGTGTTTTTCGATTTTACAGTGCACACACATTTAGGGGATTCCCTTAACATTTAAGAATGACATTCTATCTTTGTTACAGGTTTGTGCAAAGCATACCATGGATTCTTTGTGAGTACTTTTGTCAGTAGTCACAGCTTTACTGAATTAGCTTACAGTCTAAAGTATTACTCTCATATCCTGACTCTGTTCACAAAGAAAACAGGAAATCTTAAGGCTGGGGAGTTCGTATATCATTATTCCGTGACCTGTCCCCCCTATCACCTCACAGCCGAAATAGCTCAGTTGGGAGAGCGTTAGACTGAAGATCTAAAGGTCCCTGGTTCGATCCCGGGTTTCGGCATTTTGACCCCTCCCCCATGCCCTGCTTAGTCGCACATGTAGCTGTGTGTATGTAATGCTGCCGTGAGACTTTCCTGTAAGTGCTTGCTTTTTCACACATATTAATGCTTCTTCCCCAAAGTGCTTTCTCAATTTGAAGCTGAGCTGAGAAGGTTATTATTAATACACAATCACAATTAAATGAACCTTGTGCATTGCTGCAACATGCTGTGTTATGCCTCCAGGCTTGAGCAATCGACTGAAAGTGACAGAGTAAATTTTAACTCAGAGAAACTCTCTTTAGCAAGCCTAATAACTTTGAAGTCTCTCACAGCAATGTACACAGCTCTAAATCACCTGTACCACTGCCTCGGGCTTTGACGGCTTGTAGTTCCACCCTGTAGTCAGTGTGAAGAAACAGACTGTGACTAATGTTTCAGGTCAACACTGTGACCTTGTGCCTATCTGCACTAAAGGCCACTGAGAAGAGAAGTGCAAAGAGCAAATCTGGAGTCAGAGATGTTATCTTTCTTTTTCCATCTGTGCAGTAATGAATGATGTATAATGTGGTCTGCCACAGAGATAAGGCACGGCTAACTAGCCAATAGTCTGTGGCAATGCAGGACTGTAGGATGTATGCTCAAATGAGAATAATTACTCTAATATGCACTCAGATGAAGCACCTATCTGTAACAGCACAGAGCTGAACTTGATTTGATTGAATCTGGTCAGATGATGTGTCACAATTGTCCACTCAATAGTACAGTACATCTGAAACTGGTGTGTGTGTGTGTCTGTGTGTGCGTGTGAGTAGATGAGGCCATTGATAGTTGTCTGTGTGGGTATGCATGCCTGCAGCTTAATTATAGGGACTGTGCTGGATGCTGACCTTACAGAGCAAGCTCACAGATGTTCATGAAAACACAAAACCACAAGTGAGGATCGTCTAGCCCCTCTTAACTATTCGCACCCCAACAGTAAACTGAACCAAAGAAACACACTTTGTAGAATTTCTCTAATATTTCTGTTGTTGTGAGCATGCGAGTACAAGATTATGAAAGAAGTATGCACATGTATGCACGCTGAGACAGACACACAGGCTTGCTAAAGAGACCATTGTCAATTCATAATAACAATATGGATTCTGTTCTGTATGTCCACTCTGCTGCACAGTGGTCAGCTCAAATGAGTCACCCAGTTACGATCTGCTCAAGCATCGCCCTGGCAACAAAGCAAGAGACTGGCCAGCTGGAGACGAAGCATTTCTCTGGCCTGTGTCTATCCCCGGAGGCTGTGTGTGTGTGTGTGTGCACTTCTGTAGCAGTATTTAGTGTAATACTGAGGCACATTGTCTGGTATTCACAGCAGCACAGCACATTTTACCCTCCTCATTCCCTCGTTCCACTGCCCACGCACTCCCCAGCGGTGGAGGAACGAATGAGAGGAATCTGTGTTGTTTACTCAAACTGTGCAGCTTCGCTAGCACTCCAGGAATTAATCCCACCACAAAATGATCTACAGAGGCTAGCAGGTGTTCGCTACTGGTCTATAATTGGAAGCTATACAGAGATATTTGGACATGGTAAGATCCAGTTGTGTCATTGCTTTCTAGTGTTTCTGATATTACATGAAAAATGAGGACAGTAAATTCCCCTCAAAACATTGAAAAACTTCAGTGGCCCGTACGGGGATCGAACCCGCGACCTTGGCGTTATTAGCACCACGCTCTAACCAACTGAGCTAACCGGCCCATGTGACTACATGCTTCCAACCCTGTTTCCTTAGGTGATAGCCTGGGCTAGCATAGCCTATACTGCATAACTTTTTTGACAGTATGTCTCTTTAAAAGTACAAAAACTTAACTCAAAATAGAAGGCTCAAGTAAATAGATGGCAAAGTGCATAGCATTTGTGAGTGACAAAGCTTTGTTGACTTTACTTTCTGGAGGTGGGGGAGGAAAGTCTTCCACGTCCATGCTTGCTGCTCTTCTCCTGCACAAGCTCTTCAGACAGCAGCATGAAGGGGATCAGCTACGCAGACATGCATTCCTAAAGGAAAAACACAAACGTCATGAAGTGGCAATATAGGTGGGGTGATACACAGTATTTCCAAATGACTTTAGCACTTAAGAATGTTTCCATACATCATCTGTAAGGGATTATTTTCTTTATATGTATGCCAGTCTTTAACAGCCCAGTTAGACGCCTCATTCTCAATCATGGCTGCTCTTATGAGCATGGCTGTGTTGTTGTCACGACCTGGTACCTTCTGTGCTAACACCAAAGCTAATTCAGACAAAAGCATGAATTAATGAAAACAAAAGACGCTCTATTTGTTCCTGGGCTCTGCTGACTCTACAATATGTCAAAGTAATCACAGCATTCTGATATGCTAATTGTGGGCGTGTGTAATGTCACGGATATAAACAAGCTGACCGCCGTTACAATGAATAGGCCATGCCCTGTGGAAAAGCCATTAAGAAAGAGGAGTAGGGGGATCTAGTGGTGGTCTCTATAGCTTACTCAAAGTTATTTAAAGCACTTCACATTTAGATGTCTTTTGTTTGGTGGTGATTCAGATACAGGGTTTCTGCAGATTTCAAAAAGTTAAATGCAAGACTTAGTAAGCCCTATTTAAGACCATTATGAATGCAATTTAAGACCTATTTCTGTTCTTGGCCAGATTTCACTGAACTTGCATTTACCCATATTAGACGAAAGCAACGTTAACAGAAACAATTTAACTTAATACTTCTACAAGTAGCACCTACACATCGCATCGCAGCAAACAAGCTGGGTGTGCTCCAACCAGGCTGCACAGTTTGCATTTGTGGTTACTGGTTCCATGTTGTTTTTTTTGTAGTTTTGTTACTGCATGATCAACAAAAATGTCTTCCCAAAAAACATTTAAAAGTAAGACTAAAGTTAATACAACTTTCAGATTATTGGATTTTAGATGTTTTACCTACCCTAACCCTGTTCTTATTGCAAGTCAACAGTAAAAAGCCTTTATGTATAGCCTTATCAAAACAACACATTTAATAGATATATTCACACAAGGAGTTACATTTGCATATTTCCTTCAAGATAATAGCTCAAATACAATCACATGTAGATTCAACATCATAAAACACCCTAGGCTATTTACTATGTAAGAATAATCTGTTCTTAAAGTTTTCATGATGCCGCAGGCAACACAAGTCTTTTGATGTAATTCAAAACCCACACATTATCATGTTGATGTGTCCTCACATGGATTTGTTCTACTAGCAGACTTGGTTTTTAACTGAAATAAAGACAATCAATGGCAGTATGTATGAATATTGAGAGTGGAGAGGTCAATGTGATAATTTGACTTAATAAGCGAACCAAACATTTTGGCCCCGGGGAAATGTCATTAGCATGCTGGGGCAGGAGAGACCTTTGGACCTGCATGGGCATGAGACATTGCATTCCTCACCAGCGCAGGCTTTGTTTGCAGATTTACAATTTGTATCCAGAGGTGACAGTTTCTGTCAAAGACCTCGTCTAGAAAAAAAGTTGTGCTACTAGCAGACTTTTTCAGCTTGCTACTATTCTCAAGAACAGATGACAGAGCCATGACATCATACTGTAACATAAAGCAGCCATTGTTGTGGCATGTATCCTCTATGTTCTATGTATGAAATCTCTTATAGTGCAAGACAAGCCACAACAGACGTTCACGAGTGTCTTGTTCTGACTAAGCCAAACCTACACCACAACAGTGCAGCAAAAGATAACTCATTGCGAGTCTCAAAGCGTGTTTTGTCTACAAATAATGTGAAATCCTCTGCTTCTTTGTCCTCCACCCTATTCACAGGGCACAAGGCCAGAACAGTGGATGTGAACACACAGAGCCAGTGTCTGCTGAATACAGTGTGGCTGACAGGAGCAGGTAGAGTATGCATAGCCTGAGGAGAAATAGCCTGAACAATGGAGAGGAATCCAACAACAGACAAAAGGAGCTCCAATATTATAGAGTACAACTTCTGTTGAGGACTTCTTGTGGTTATGTTTTGCACAGTCACTGAAAAGTGATGTATGACTCTGAAACAGGTAGTTACATGACACACTTGTAAACTGACTGGCACAGTTTGGAGTGATAACTAACAGCTGAACTGTGACTGGAGTTTAAAGGGTGGGGTGACTCATCTCCCACTTCAAGTGCATTGTTTGAGCTCTAGGAAAACAGGAAAAAGAAGGAAGGGAGGAAAGATACATAAAAATGTTCAGGTGTGCTCTTCTTGAAACAGGAGCAATCAAAGAAAAACATGACATTTAAAGAAACATTTTTAAATCATATCTTTTGACACTGTGATGTATCTGTAATACACATTAAGATAAAAATTAACATTATCTTTTGAAAAGCCGACTCAGTAGTATTTGACAGTACTACATACAGTGTCTTTCAACAACAGCTCTATGCTGCACCATTGTAAACAGCAACACCTGTACACTGTGCAACAAAAGCAGGCAGGTAAATAGTGCTGTGTCTAAGCCCTGATAGAGGGAGGGGGAAAGAAAATACCCCCAATAATTATTTTATAAGCACTCAGTGTTTTGGATGGAATCAAAAGGAACTGTATTAATGATTGAGGACAAAGCGGAAGACGCTAGAAACATAGTCAGCTTCATGGTTGATAACAGACACAGCTGAGCATGTTATTACATGTCAAAGAACTGAGGTGTGCTCTGCAGACAGGAAAACAGTCATCTGCAATGCCCTGGAAATGTAGGAAATTAGGTTACCTTGCTGTGAATTTATAATAACCTATGTTAAAGAAAAGTCAATGACAAGGAGAAAACATGTGTTGACAATACAGTATGTATGGTATGTAATCGGTAGTGTGGAGGACAATCTGTCATTTGTGGTCACTCAATGTAAACAATACAGTTGTAATGACAACTCATCATCACATCCGCTATTTAACATGTTTACACATTTGTCTTGTCTTTTTCCTGTTCAATAAATAGAAGCAGAGCAACATAGGATATAAATTAAATTTAAATGATAGAGTTTCTCTACACTTTCCCCCCAAAAACCCCCCAAAACACCAAACCATTCTTAATCACTCCAAAAGCTGTTCTGCATCAAACGGCATGTTCCGGTAAGGCGTTCTGATCCTTCTGCAGAGTGTTGTGGAGCGCACTTAATGACAAGTGACATTCCAAACACAGGCTGAAAGTCATAAACAAAAGCCTGGAGGAGAGGGTGGTATGGAGAGAGAGACTTCTAGTCTGCTGTGAGTGTCTGTCTTTTGCTCTTCGTCTCTTTGGCAGACCGTTTTATTGAGCAGTGTGTGTCCCAATCTTCTGCTCCTGCCAGGATTACAGTAATCAGGCCTTGAGCAAAAACAGCAGAATCCAGCCTTACAAAGCATGGACGGACAGGCTTAACAAAGTAGTGTATTTGTAGTAGAACAGTTCAGGAGAGGACAGGGCAGTACCATGCAGCATACTAAAGAAGAAGTGAGGTACATTGTTCAATCAGCATTCACAAGTCAAAAAATAATAGCATTGCTAAAAAGCCCTAGTATTGAAGGGTTGTGTAGTGTATGTGTAGTAGACGTGGGCTTTGTTTGTTATTATATCATTACAAAACGCTTGGGCAACATTGTAGTTCACTGTCTGCTGTTGAGGAATTACCTTCCCCTGGTCTGACCTGGACAGGACTGGGGGTAAAGAGGAACAAATACTAGTGTTGTAGTACTCGAGATTTGTGAAGGTCTTGGTCTCCAACAAACAGAACTCGAGATTTTCAGTCAAGACCACAGCTGCAGGGATATCACAAAATATCCTGTGCTTTGTCTGATTTATTGTTTTAATATCATTGCTTTCACTTACTGTAAAACTTCCTGCTTCAAAAGCAACCAATAACTTTACAATCTGACATTTTTGGAGAACAATCTGTGGTTGTTTGGAGGAGATATCAGACTTCTGTGATAATATTTGGAAATCTAAACCACAAAGAGTTCATCTGTAACAACAGGGCCAAAACAAAATACATCTTCCCCCTCTCTGTGGAAATGTAATTGAATAAAGATGATTATTATTTCAGTGTTATGGTAAAAAAAAATGGTTTGGCGAGATCATACTGTATGAATATTCTTGTGTAACTATTTGAAACACCCGGTTGCCATAATCTTGCCTAGGCCTGTCACAGTTATTACATAATCATCATATCACAATTATTTGAAATAATCATAGTTACTTTACATAACTGTGATAATCATCCCCATTCACCTGTAAAAAAAAAAAACATCTGGGTGAAACTAACAGAAATAACATATTTTATCATTATTTCCACATCATGTACCAATTGACTTTTTAAATTATGACTGATTTTGTTGATAATAATAATGATAATGGGCTTTGTATAATTAAGTCATGTCATGTCTGCTATATTCAATTGTTATTAACAAAAGGCAAACAGAAATATAATTCATTATGTTTCAAAATTAAATAAATGGTTCTTCTTCATGAACCTATACTTATATATAGTTATACTACAGTGGTGCCATAAAGTTAACAGAATAGACAATTATTTGTATGACAATTAATCGTCAACTCAAATTTCAATATCATGACAGTCCTAGTCTCACCCTGTCTTGATTTTGGTCATGTGTTGACCACGGTTTCAGTGGTTTTGACTATAACAATATAACTACCAAACACTACATACACACATCTACAGAAAGACATTATCAAAAGTGGAACCATAGGCGACATCAACCTTAGTGCAACCGGTTCTGTAAATCTAAACTCAAAAGCTCTATGGCTCAAGCAGGAGTAAAACGTACAACCTTCATACTATCACAATATATATTTGTGGGCCAACCACCAGCCTTGACAACACTCCCCTCTCCACCATACATCCTGACCTCAAAAGGGGTGGGGAAGATTGTGGAGCACTGCAAAGTAAAAACAGACATAAGATAGCTCACTTTCAGAAGTGAATTCTGCAGCAGAAGACAAACTGGGAGGCTATTTCTAAAAATAAAAAACATAATAGAACACAGCTGACAAATCCCCATCGTAATTTCTTCCTAGTTTGTTCCTGCAGTAGCAAAGGTCTTCTCATGAGAACATGCTTATACTTCCACCCAGTTCCCCACTCAGTGTAATATCACCCACCCCCAGCACACAGTCAACACAAGCAGAGGACCAGAAGCAGAGTGTGGTATTCCACATCAGCTCCCACTTATAATTAAAGGCCTAATGGGTGTGGATTGCAGCAAAAACGTTTCAGTAGTTAGACCTTCAGGCTAAAGTAAATTTTTATTTGATGTCAACGGTGCCTACAAGACATGTAATCTGAATATGTGCAATGTCAGGGTTATTAATAGAAACTAAACTAAAAGACTAAAACTAGCACTGTAAAAGTAATTTTGTTGACCAAAATAAAAACAGTTTTCAAAAACATGAAAACTAAATAAAGACTACAAGAAACAATGCAACGTGAAAAAAAGGAATAGTATTGCAGGTAAAAAAATCAGCTTTGTTTTACCTGAGTTTTAATGGTTCATGGTGGTGAAGAATACAATGGTATTTTATTATTTTATTCACAACACAGCACCTTTAATAAGCAATGGTTTTTCACCTTCTATAAATTAAAGCTTTGCTCATAATACCTGAAAAAATAATACTAACCTAAAACAAAATAAAAACAACACAATTTATGCACTAATAAAACCAAGTCAAAACCATAATACCTCCTGTTAATGTTAACCTACCTCAAGCTAACCTCAGCAATTTACAAAATGTAAACCCTGTTACACTCCTACTAAGAATACTACCAGAAAAACAGTATGCCATTATGTCACAGTGTTTACTTTCAGCCCGACCCTAACCTGAAGATGCTGTTCTCAATAAAACACAAAGTACTGTCCAGGCCAGTTCTGGTTTGGGAATCACTGGACAAAATGAAAGACTGGAGCTGTAACATTTCAAACATACTGTCCATGTGAAAACAGAGGCAACCACAGTCTTGGCTGTCACTCGTAACTGGTCTCTACCCGCCCAGTGAGCCACACCAAAGCTCTGAGAGCCAAACAATTTCACATGAAGATCGTAGTGAATCAGCGGTTGCTCCAAAGAGCTTTTGTTGACTCTCTGGATTTGAGCGCTGAGGGCATTTTAATATGAATGAGCCCTCCTGGTGACACTGACTTCAAAGGGTCACAAGTGTGGTGTTTGTTTTGATTAGTGAAATGTGTCAACATTGGGGGAAATTACCTCAAACAGCCTACGCAATGCAAACAGATGCATCATGGGATTCCAGCTGACTAAATGTATCTTGTTCCCAGCTGCTAAACAAATGTGGGCAATTCAAGTAATTTCACACATCCACCTGCAGCAGATCTGTGGTATTCCTCTCCCAGCTGGTGCTGAACTATGTGTGGATCATACATGGATTATAAAGGGTTGGTGGGTGGACAGTGCGTCCATAACTGGCTTTCTAAAAATGCATGGTATGCCCTCTTCAAAACCACTATGTTCTCAGACACCCCAGGATTAGTCAAGGAGGATATTTCCATGAGCTGCTTTTGGCAAAGTGGCATTACTGCCTTGTCACAATTACTTAACAATTAACATTTCCTGGCATTTCTCCACTGGACTACAGCTGTTCATCAAGCCTCAACAATGACAGAAGACATTGCAGTTTGGTTGTATCTCATGTTTTTATGTTAGTGTAACAGTGCTAACATGCAGTTTCCCCATCCAAAGTCTTGTTCCACAGGAAAAGCAGCTGTGCCTTAATGAGAAGCAAGCGTCACACTTAAAAAGCCTGTGTCTACACGACCCACCTGACTGCTTACGGAAAGAAACTGCTGAGATTTTGAGCAAGTAAAACTGATTGGTGTTCCCTGGCGAAGCTTCTCTAAGTGCTATTTCAGTGGCGGGAGGAATTAAGCATGTGTATTTGCAGCCGGGCCACCCTGGTTATTTGCTAAACAAATTACCAGCGAAGACTTTTGTGTACATTCATGTGCGTGACCCCCTGCATTTTCTATCTTGCCCTTGTAGTGACTGAGTGCACTACATATCCATGGCAGTAGATAAGGATGAAGATCGAAGTGTTGTGTGTATGTAAGGCATCTTTTTGGTGGCTTAGTGAAACTTAGTAAAGATTCCTGAACACCCTTGTCTTTCAGCGCGCTAATGGAAACTACTTAAGCTGGTATTTTAATTAAATTAAAGGTTTTACTACCTGTTTAGACTGATGTTCCAGTTGACTGAAGCTGGGCAGCTCTTTTCACTGAGGAATGCTATGCATGACTACTTGAATTTGTGGATTGGTTGACCGCTAGAGCTCAGCAAAACATCCACACTAAATGAGTTAGGTAAGAATGAACAGAAACGTTACAAGTTTTAATTTGACACGGGACTTTAAAAACTTGACGAATAATGCAAATTGCCGTGGTTTCTTTTTTTTAACAGTTTTTCAAAGGAAACAGACTAGTTAAAAGCTGCAGCTGCGTCCTTGACGAGGCACAGGGTGGGTTAAGTGCTCCAACTGGGACATCTATCACAATGGTTTATCTCTAATAATCAAGATTTAGACTATTTTATCCTCATGTCTACTTAACAGGTCTAAAAAGCACGTTACGTAGTTAAGACAGCGTATTCGACAGTAGGACGCATTCATTAACACAAATGTATCGGTATATTGGTTACTGGCTAACCAGTTATAGCAGGTAGTTGACAGTGATGGCAACTTGGCAAAGTTAACTGAAGCGCCACGTTATAGCCATCTCCCTGTTTCAGAATTAAATACACTTGAGTCACCGTGACACACAAAATACCCTTTACCTGTTGTTTTAAACACCAATTAGCATGATGTTAGTGTTTACCGGAACTAACACAGTTTAACAGTTAGCATAAGAAAGGAATAGCATATTTAAAACTTTGTCAGAAACTTTGAAAAATGTGCCCAACTCACCACTTTCTGACTTTTGCCCAGAATGATCTTATCCCTTCGCTGTAATACCGCTGCGGGTGTTTTACACGCGACACATTTCCCACTTTAACATAACATAAAGCACATCAAAACATATCCAGTTTTCTCCCAGCGTCCTTCTTTAACTTGACTCTCTTCGATGCAAGCTGACTCCATCCATGGAAAGCCTTCGCCTCCTCCCAGCGGCTGATTGGCTGTCGATTCGACCCGGGGGGACGTTCTGATTGGCTGTACGGGACGTCAATCTTGCGTCCCACGTCTCCGCCGTGATTCCACAGAGGAGGGCCAAGCTGCTCACGTGACGTGTGAGGTGGCTCCCTTTGAAACAGCTGTCCGGTGATGATGTTGCATTGTTTTGTCCAACTACAGAGAACCGAAACGACCGAGAATACTTGCTCTTCTGCGCATAAGTCTGTAAACGACCATCTCTTTCAACGTTAATAAGAAACAAGTTACTAAATGAAAAAAAAAAAGGGCCAGTTTTATTGTGCTGCCTTTCCTCTCAGGGCCTTAGATGTTGTTCCTCATTCCCCTCTCAGGTTCATTTCATCCTGTACAGAAAAATTGGGTTGTTTTCCTCGTCTGAGATACGTATGTGCCTTGTATCTTTCATTACTTTGTATATTTTCAGTCATTTTAAACGGTTACTTAAGGACTAGCCCCCAATTATTTTTTTCTAGTATAATCAAGGTAAAGGAAATTAATGGTTGGTCAAATGTATTGTGAATACATAAGACGTCCTCTTCTCCCACACCCAGTCATTTCAGGTCAACTTAATGTTTAACCAGGCTAATCACACTGCCTATATAAGATTATCTAAAAATCCAATTAGAAATACAGGTAAAGCATGTGTAAGACTAAAACATTTCTGATTTTAATTTCAGGTTTTACTCAACAAAATGTGTCCAACCCGTGCGTGTAAGAAAAAACAAGTCAAACATGCTTCAAATATAATTGTTGCTATTCTGCCACCTACAGGCAGGTTATTCAAGTTTTCACAGCACAGCATTAAGCAGCAGTGAACAAAACCAGCGCACACAACATTCGAACAAACATTCAGTTTTATTTCTTTAAACTCAAACTAGCTTCTTTTTTTTTTTTTTTTTTTTTACATTTGTTAAAAATATGGCACAGAATCCTCTCCCATCCCGTCTGTGAAATGCATCGGGAATATTCAACGCAATCAGAAGAATGCGCTGTTATGCAAAGAACTGTTTTGTTAAACTTTCAGATTTAATGAAACTGCCTTCACATTGGAACACGTGGATTACTGAGGCTGTAAACTGTCACTAGAGAATTCTGGATTTGACTGAAAATAAATCTGCCACTCGAAACAAACACAAGGTGGTGAAATGCCGTGCCCTTTTTTTCCCCCTGTTCAGTAACGAATGGAACTGCCTTATTTGTCCAGTGCCTCACAGAAAGTATTTCCCCATTTGGATGGTTTCCAATCAAAGGAAACTTAATGTGCAGGGTCTGACAGACACAGATCAACAACTGATAGGAATTTTGCATTTCTATTGTACTCATCATATTACATCGCTTTGTAAAGACACTTTGTCACTTCATTTCACGTGA
Organism: Coranthus polyacanthus; assembly: GCA_037367275.1. Taxonomy (NCBI): domain Eukaryota; kingdom Metazoa; phylum Chordata; class Actinopteri; order Kurtiformes; family Apogonidae; genus Coranthus; species Coranthus polyacanthus. Next base: position 11,463,278 of record JAPQRN010000016.1, on the reverse strand, counting down.
TCTAAATTTGACTTTAAACGGGTCTTTTTCTGTTGATCGGTGTGAAAAAAAAACAAAAAACGAGTCCTAATCTACAGCGATTTGATGTCGGAAAAAAATGACGATCCTCGAGGGGTGTGAATACTTTTTGTTGGTAAGGCACTCTGCGTCAGTCCTCGGTGTGTTGTATTGTAAACATACAGTGAGTAACACATACAACCATTGTAACAGGTGAATAAAATTAACACAAATTAAATGTCTAAAACTGTAGAGCTTATAAAACATAATCAGAACATTAGTAAAGTCCACACAATGAGAAATAATAGGCAGCATAGTCACAATCGGATATGAAATAAATGTGAGTATGCCTGAAAACGTCCAAATATATACTTTTGCATTTCATTCAATTCTCATGTCCACTCTTCCAGATAGTTCCTCTTAACAGTAAATACGGATTTTGCCGCGTCCATCTGGGCAAAAGAAGATTCATTACAAAAGGACAATCAGACAATGAGGTCATTGAGAGAATAAAAACACAACAAAAGGCTATTTGAAATTAAAATGCCATAAACAGGGATAAATACCTACTTCATAACACTTCTCAAATCCAGCTAATTAAAAATGCTGCTTGGTTTATTTGTATCAACACTGCTTGAGTTGTTCCCATATTATACCTCCTCTTTGGACAGAAAAAGCCCTTGTTCAGTAGATCAGCACAGTTTTACCTCCACTATTAGAGAAGATTCTGTTATAGGCTTTTCCTTTCATAAAAGACAACTACAATTACAACATTTGTCTCAAAGAGGATTCACAGTCCAAAAAAACCCCAAATTGACTCATGAATGAACTAATCTAATTGTCCATTGAGTAGCAATAATAATAATAATAAAAATCTAGCAATAATAGCTCCAGTAACTAACTTTAAGAAACAAATTCTTTAAATTTAAACAAATTTCCTGCCTAACGTGCCCAATCAGTGGTGAATAACTAGGCTGTAAAAGCACCAGTAGAGCTGTGCATGACAAAAGTCACATTCTTCATATTAATGAACTGCTGGGTTGTTTGATCACTATTGGGAAAGTCTCACTTATATCCTAAACCCGTTTCTAAGCTTTATGTGACATATCAACTGGACTTGACAATCAGTAGCAGTAAGTCCAGACCTGTTTCGTCCTCAAAACAAACAGGGTTTTGAAGCTGACAAAAATGTTATGTCACTTTTTCAAAATGTGAAGTAACCAATCATGTGACGGGTGAAGTAGATATTTCACAATAGTGTCCTAAAGGCGATGTAAACAAGCAGGGCCCCCCGTTCCACTGCAATGCAAAATCACATCTACTTATTAAAACCCAACCATGTGGAAAATTAAAATGTTTAAGCTGTTTGAGCCTGAAAGTAGAGCCTAATGGAAGACACTGCAGCAATCTTTAGCATGATATTACCAGATGCGGGCACTTGTAACACAAATAACAAAGGATCTTAGTTGGTAAAAATATCTTAATCCAAATAAAATACATCTTAAAACTCCCATCTTACATATGCATCTCTGAAATTACTTCACATAACCATAAAAACGAAAAACAAAGTTAATAAATTACAGTATCAATTATGTAGAAATGACCTCTTTGGTATCCTTCAGCTGGCATGTGGTTTGTCAGAAACCTCAGACCGGCTCTCCCTGGGACTGTTTACGGGTACTGGTTTGTTGCCAAAGTTCCAGTCCACGGGGTTGAGGAGCTGCATGGTCTTCTTGTGCGTCCAGATGGGGTTGATGATGAACGTGAGCAGAGCCAGGCCAGTGAAGAAGAGCACTCGCTGGGGTAGAACCACATGGGTGGTGATTTCTCCCCAGTGGGTGCAGCTAAAATACCACATGTAGTAGGTGAGCACCATGCGACAGTGAAACATGTGGATCATCACCCACTGGTTGGCTTTCCAAAACAAGGTGCGGGCCCAGCCGGCCTGTCAGGGAGAAGAAACATTCACAGATTCACATTACTGTGTATCATTAAATCACGTAAAATCAGGATTATATTGTTGTAATTGGTTGAGGTGGAGCTCATTTTGAACTATTTTGTGTAGGGCTGAACCTAATGATTTTTTTCATTATAGAATAATGTGCTGATTTTTTTCGTCATTAACTGAAAACAAATTCAGAAAATAGTGAAAAATGCCATCACAATTACCCAGAGAGCCAGTGTAACACCTTCAAGTGTTCAAATTATTACAATTATTTAACAGGAAAGAAATGTTCACATCTGAAAGGTTTTTACCTAAAAAAAAATTAATGATTATCGAAATAGCTGCCAAATTAGATATAGCTGTCAGTCAACTAATGTATTCATTATTTCAGCTCTATGGTCAGTTTAACTTATAACATCATATTTTAGATGTTTTATGTAAAAATCTCAATCTGACAAGTAACTAAAACTGTCAGACAAATGTAAAAAGTACAATATTTCCCTCTGAGATGTCGTAGTATAGTAGAAGTACTTCAAATGACAGTACTGCTGTCAATGTACTTGATGACATTCCTCCACTGGGAATTGCTTGGTACAATACAATATACAAATGTCAGTAGAACACATGACACAGTTAATTCAGTCTGTGGTTTTAAGTTTATTTGAGAGCAAGATTTTTGGCTGGAGGAACAAAGAAAGTTTTGGTACTAGCTCAATCTACTTATAGAACTTCCTCTTTCGAAGAAAAGCTTTTGTCACTTGCACTCATGTGGAGCATGAGACCAAACAGGAAATGAAACCCTTAACCAACAGCATCAGATAGTACTAGTAAACCCCAAAGAAAGAACTGTGAACCCAAGAGTTAGTGTAAACCTTGTGCATTGTAGGTGGTTTTACTCAGCACAAATAAAGAAACTTTAAGGTCTCTACCTTCAGTAACATCCAGGATATACAGGTGAAAGGGGTGCTCATCTCCAACAGCAGCGTAACCATTGGTAGGAAGTGGCCCAGGGAGTCCCACACCACTGCCCCCGCATATCCTGACAGGGCAAAGAAATGATGCGTGGCCAGTGGAAGGTCAAATGACCAAAATACCAAACTGGAGGTGTGAAATGCTACGTTCTCAAACACGAAGAAACCTGTGGCTGTGAGAATATGGAACCATGACCAGTCTTCTTGGCCTTTAACTCTGTCTCTGAATAACTCAGAGTCCTCAGTAAGAGCCCGGAGCCCTGCTACGGTACTCTGGATGCCAAATACTGCCCGTGTTGCTGCCAGGTTCCAGAAAACCTTCTCTTTAGCGAGCAGGGAGTTGTAGGTGCGGGACAACCCTGCAGACAGGAGGTGGCTCAGGAGGAATACTGCCGTGTAGAAGCCAAAGCCCAACCCAATGAGCTGGAGGCGATGTTCCCATGGCAAGTAGTCTCTACTGGGCTGGAAGGGGGGTTCTGCAGGACCAGAGTGGCTGGTGGACCCAGAATCCATGGTGTCTGAGAGTGGACAAGGGAGATCAACCTGAGAGGAGGCAAGAAGGAGACAGAGCATTAATGATAAAAAGATGAAGAGCAAAACAAGTAAACTTGATAGTACGTAATTCTCTGAGCACGTTATTGCTCTTGCGGGTCATTCAAGGTCCATTAAATGATTAACTCGTTTAAATTGACGTGCTTATTTATTTCAGTCATCAACGTGCTCCTCTTGTAAACCGCTACAACAAGCTCGAAAACAAGCAAAAGATATCTTTTAAAAAAAAAAAAAAAATCTATTTTAGCCTAATGTGTAGCATCCAAACACGATGAGTCAGGGTCAAGTTTCAGTGCTAAGTTGTGTTTTAGCCCAAAAGACAACGACGACGAAAAGGCGGACGGGTCGATTCAACGTTAAAAACGTTAAAAAAAAGAGGTTACTACTCACCGCAGACTACCTAACATCCCTTGTACACATCCCTCACAGAAGTGTCGTTCATGTACATTTTGTTCCGCTCAGTCAGGGGGAGATACAACAGGAAAACTCACATCATACGACTTCAATTTGGTCATATGACCCGCTGCAAACCGGAAGTTACGCCTACTGTGCGTTTCCGGACATCCCATTGGTCACTGCGCCCGTGACCAGATTTAGCATCCCGTGTCAGTTGTTTTAAATCTCGTTTTAACGCATTTACCGGTTTCCTGAATGTTTAGTTCTTGTGTATTATTGTTGAACATGTATTTAATTCATTATGACGGACAAAGATGCAGTTACAGAAAAAGAGGCGTTATATTTTATCAGGCGAAAAGATGAGACGGACAGAAGTCGTGGCTTTAATCTTATTTTATATAGCACGTTCTCTATTCATAAATGCAAATGATCTGAAAGGGAACCCCGTTTACTTTAAAAAAAACTACAAGGACTAACAAATCCGAAAGCCATAAGGACTATGGTTATCTACAATGCCTTAAAAAGCTCTTTTTAATTTAAATATGTATGTAATATTGTGCTTCTTCTTCTCTTTTCTTGTGTTCCTCGTGTTTTTGGATGTATTCCGCATCCTTTATATAATCATTAAATAAAGGTTGTTTTACTGTAATAAAATAACACATGCATACAAGTCAGACCAGTTTTTTCTGCTTTAAGGGAACCCGTCTACAATAAACTTTAGAAAATACATTGTTATCTGTTTTACAACATATGAAAATGCATAAAACAGTGTAATAAATGTGTTCTGGGTGTTATGAATAAATAGGTAATAACCTATAGCTACCACAATACATTGTAAAAAGTAAAGGCATATTTCATACATATGAACAGGGACACCGTGTGTGAAGTTATTGTAATAGCGGTATTAAATTGTCACCATTATTGTGCAAAATCATTTATGTACTGTATGCAGGAGACAGTGCAGCTTACTGCTGCATGCTCTGGGTGAGAAGCAAGGTGCACCCTGGGCAGGTTGCCATAGTGATAATATAGGTTTTCACACACAGATAACCACAAATAACCATAAACAACAATCTTTGGTTTCTGTTTCAATCACATTTATGGTCTGTGTCTCCAGACGCTCTCCTACGAAATGTCTTTGTACTGAAGGAGCTTAGTGTGGCCAGCACCCACATCAACATCAATATGAAGCATTTATCAAAGCTATTACTGTCTAATTATGAACACATTCACTCATGCGGTGGTGAGTCTGATGTACAAAAACACAGAGAAATGCAACTGCAACATCTGTGAAGTCCAAAAACCTGTGCATTTCTTTCTTTATCCACTAGAGGGTAACCTCGCTTTGTATATTTCATTTTGTATGAGACAACAAGTGGGTTATGCTGAATTCTGTGAAGTTTACGTAGAACTAGTTATTGAAGATTGTTCCCTACCTGTACATAAAATTATCATGATAAATGTAAGAATATATAAAACAATCCAAGACAAAAACAATGATAAACTTTCATCAACAACAATAAGGTTTCATGCTGCAGTCCTGATGCACTGACTAATAATAGTCATCATATTCCTGCATTCACACTCAGGACCTGCGACAATACATCACCTTCTCATTGTAATATCAGCAAAGTGTCGAGGACTTAGTGGTGTGTCATAAAACTGGAAACGCATAATAAAATGAGCAGAGAAGAAACTACCATTTCAGTAAGGCCACAAGCAATTATTTTCCTGCTACCAAATATTGCAACATTTGGCGAAGCTGGCAAATCAGATCAGCATGTGGGTGTAAAACATGCTGCTGTTTGGGCACGAGCCTGAATCTGATTAACATGAACGTAGTTTGTATGCAAAACCTTTCCACAATCGGTATGAAAAACATCACCAAAGGCTGTTTACAACCACTTTGTATGCAACATGACTTCATCTGCAGCAGTGTGGCTACTCAAGCCATATTTATAGTAACAATAATAACAGATTTTTTATTTGACTTTATTTATGTATTCTGATTAAAATCATATTATGATGAAAAGCGGTTTGAGAAGCCACTATGTTGATGTTTCAGTGAATCAAAAGGACAAAAGTGAATACATTAAAATTTGGGGTTTTTTTTGGCTCCATCAAAGCATTTAACTAATACTATGTAATATATTTCAACCATGATGGAAATGCCAAGCTACTGGTGACCTTTCAGACTGACTTGACTAAGAACAGTTGTGAGTAAACTCACAGGTTTCTTTGACAGATGATTCAGATCTGGTTCCTTTCTTTGTCTCATTGCTATTTTGGCTGCACACAGACATAAAATGCGTGAAATGTCAAAAATTTTTGATAAATTCATCGAGACTTCCTTGGAGCTAAAATCCTACCTCTGTTAGCGTTACTGTTGTTATTACAGACAAAAAACAAACGGCTGTTGTTCTTCCAGCCTAAGCTTGTGAATATTACACCATTTACTCCCTTACAAGATAAAACACAACCTTTTTCTGGATTTTATGTCAATTCCTAACATGTGACTTGTTACTCGGCACAGCAGCGGCGGAGTGTTAAGTACGAAGCTCACAGTTTGCTTCGTCCAATAAAAAAAGCACCACAAAGACAAAGTTTTCCAAACTTTTTCTCCAAAAATTTAATTGCAGAATTATTTACACCGGATGACCTCAGCAATAATGGAACTACTCAAAGAGGCAAAATCTTTCAATAGCTCAGCTAGGAAAGAATGGAGGGAAATGTTGCATATGCAAACTACATAAATAACAAAAATAACCCTAATGATACTTCAGGAAACCTAGCACTGAAATAACACACATTAAGAAATGCTTGTGTGACAACTTAAATATACATAACAAATATACATTAGTGAGACAGTGGCATAAATAAAAAGAAATGAATATTAAATAAGCCTACATTCAGAATCAGTATTTCGCATGCCGTCATATCAGCTTATAAAATAAACAGAACAAAATAAAAATGACAACAAAACATGAGCAAGAGCAGAAAATATTTGTGTTTTAATGAAGCATATATTATATATTTATATATCTATATATATTTCTTTACAAATAATGAATATTTGGCATTATATTCATCCTCACTATAGATATGATATACAAGAGATGAAAATAGTTTTAGCTAAACAACTACCTTTTTCATTTGTCTAGTAATTATAGAATTGTTTCACATTCCAAGTTCAAGGAAGTGTTGTATCGGTCTATCTCGGTGAGTCTGGCGCTCTTTCCACGGCATGGTTACGAAAAAAGTCCCCTTGAAATATTTCACATCATGGGTTTAGAGTCAAAAGCAGACAGACAGTCATACCAAAAGTGAGGCCACAGATGTCAAGATACGAGCAGAAATAAGTGAGTGGAAGTGGTGGAAAAGGTAAGCAATGGCAGAAATGGTTTGCTTACACAAAATGGGTGGAAGATACTGTATGTAACCGTATGTACAGTACAGTATGCTAGGGAGGTCAAAAAGATGGCACTTCAAGGTAATTACTGCCCTCATGATGACACGGATGCATTTTCCGCCCTTGGGGTTTTTCATAAAGTTTTGGTGGGGGACGAGGCGTTAAATTACCAATTAGTCGGTGACTTTCTGCAAAATGTTAATTCTTCCACAGCTCAGAGAATATTCATTTGTTCACACCACCAAGCACACATCAAGCAAAGAAAAACAAAAAAAAGACCATCGGAAATAAGCTTCAGCAAATAGATCCGAGATGACTTGTATTCTGAACCTATTTGGACAAAAAAAAAAAGCTTGTACTGAGAATCATTTTCACTGGCAGACTTAACCCAGCCATTACAGTGGAAACATTTTGTTCACAGCTTAAAAAAATAGCTCTGAGAGAGTCTCAGGAGTACCAAGCTAATATTATTTTCTTCCAGAGAGAGAATGGCTCTCAAACTTAACGTATAAATTCTGAAAGCCCAGTTCTTACCTCTAACTGAAGCTGTAAATCTATTGCACCGATACTTTTTAACATTTTCTAGTCCCTTGTGACTTTTGGCACTGGTTTCACTTTGCTGTTTCTGGTCTAACTAGAAACCCTGCGATTATAAATGCATCTTAAAGGAGCAAGAGATATGTTTGAAACTGAAGGTGGAGAATACACTTCACTCTGTTCACAGCCCTGATCATTTTGCATAAGAAAGAAACACTTCAGTGTTGTTTCAGCGTCAGCTCTCAGTGAAACTGACTGATTGAACCAAATACGTGTACTGCTGATTCTTAAGTTCTGTGGTATCGTCCACTGTTCAGCAATACATTTTTCAACACAAGCTTTGAAGGGCCTTGGAGGCTGCCTGCTTGATCTCACCAAGGACTCAAAATCTTACATAAGCTGCTTTGCTTAGTCAAAGGCAGACTGCAAAATACCCAGCACAGCAACGACCGATCCACACAGAACAGCCTTCCAGCTACACAACACCGCACAACACCAGCAGTTTGGGGCTCAATGCGGAGCTCTCGTCTCCTCTAAGCCAGCATATGTCAGGCAGAGTCTGTCTCTCTCCCGTCTGCCTGCCACTGTGGCAACAGCAGGGGAACGTCTCTGCGCTGCCAACTGCCTGGCATCACACACCCAGACGCTTCCCACAAACCCACTGCCTTTCTGCTAGAGGTCCCTGCATGAAGAAGCAGCACAATTCTACTGTAGATGGGTGTGTGTGTTTTTTTTGTTTTTTTTTTTTAAATATGTAATCTAACACTCAGCTGTGGGCTATTAAAAGCCCAATGTGTAACTGAAGTCTGACAATGCTGCATGTCACTGTACCGCTGACTCTGGCTACATGCTGACTTGTTGGCCTGAAGAGAAGTCTTTTAAAATATTATCTTTGCTACAAGAGGTTTTGAGAACGACGCAACGTCTCAAGCATTCTGATACAGTGAAAAGTTTTGTTTGACTAATGGGAACAAAAGCGAGTCAGACGCATTTCGTGTTGGAGTCATGTTCGACGTGAAGCCTGATTTAAAATATCCGCCTAAGGTGCAGCCACTCACAAACAAATTTCAAAATGAAACATAAAAATGCACTGTGCCTTGAAAGAAAATGACATGGCATGATATCTCAATATGATGACACAGGGACAGAGTGCATGTGTGTTTGTGAGAAAGATACGGGTCAGGCCACAGTTGGGTAGTAATAGTGAAGTCATGCTGACTCAGAGGCACACTAACCCCAGATTCAACCTCTTTCACTTCCTACAAAAACACACATCCACAAAGATACATACACACTATATATTCAGAACCAAAGATATATACACTTTGCAGTTACTGCGATGTGATTAATCTCCCTGATCCCATTCATTATGAGACCAGGCAACCTGGAACAATTTCTCCACCACACATTTCTAAGACATTGAAAATGATTTTTAAGTAATGTATCAATAAGCTGACAGTGCATTTTGTTGCATTGATTATTTGTCTAGTACGGTATTGATTCAATGAAAAGCAGCACCATTTGGTTGGTTGATTATCTAAAGTTAAATCAATACATCAGTCTGTTGTTTGGTGATTGAGATTTTAGCTTTGGCCAAGAATGAGTTAACTCTCATGAGAAACTTGCTTTTTAACCACATGCATGAGAATCACTGAACCAGTCTTATCCAAAGTCTTGTTACTGTACTGTTAGTTTCCCACATCCACATCACTCACCAGGAATGGGCTACAAATGAGTCTTTAATAAGTTCTTAGTGTCTGCTAGCAGTAAGTAAAGCAGGTTGTGTTAAAGTTTAAGAAATGCCTTCGGTAAAGTGTAAATCCTTTGCTGGGAATCACCTGTAATGCGTCCAATGAAAAGCAGCTTTGGGGGACGAAGAATTATTTGACACAAGTCTATTTAAATACAGTTTAAATACAGTTTGCATTATTTATGTCTTTTAGTGTAATCTTAGATTAACATTTTAAAGGCATACTGCAATTCATATGAACTGTAATAGCAAATTCTTTCTTTCAGGTGTTGTTACTGATCAGGTGTCAGTATGTCAACCATATTTCATAACCGTTTACACTAAATTGGTCAGATTACTTAGATACTTGTCACTCGGTTCTGTTTAGTAACAATTCATCTGTATATGAGAACTTTATGGTGCAACCTGCTTCATTTAAGTGAGGCTTAACTCTCTACTTATTACACCACTGCTTTATACAGTCGTCCTTTGGATCGCGTCGTAGCATCGTGACGTTGTCAAAAGAAAATATACATGATGTTATAACAAAATACTACATACTGTGCAGGCCTGCATAGCCAGAGCATGTAACTCTTCTGTTCATCCGTTATTCCCTTCTAACAGGAAACCTGCAAAGTTTTAGTTATTTGGGACTTGCTGCTAGCATCCCACTGGAACGCTTTTGTCCCGCTTTCTTTTCATTACTTCCCAGCTTTTTCCGAGAGGGAGTCAGTGCAGTTATGATACTTAGAGAGACTTTCAGTAACAGAGAACTTTAAAAAAAAAAAAAAAGCATGAAAATTATGAGGTATTTCTTGGATCAAAAAAAAAAAAGGAAAAAAAAAAATGCAGATATTTTGTTTACATTTTGGAAGATTTTTCATCATTCCTCATTAACTGTGAGGGCTGAGGGCGCTACTTGAAAGGGCCTGAGACTAGTATATTAGATGAAAAGAAGTGTGGTTTTGCGTGTATGCAACCGATTCGGATTTGTCGAAAGCAAAACAGAGGGCAGGCAAGCTTTGGACATGGGGAAAATACACGATGGATGTTCTTCCTGCTCACAATTCAGAAATACAACAGTACTATTGTGAACTTGGGTATGTACATTTCCCTTGGAAATAGAGAGAATTGTAATAAGTGCATAAGTGCATTTGTCTACACATTTTGATCTAAGGAGTTACACAAACCTTCATAGTTTTTTTTTTTTTCTACTGCATTGACAGAATGAAAATGTTGGCACAAGACTTGCATGTTTTCAGCTTCAAGTAAATGTCAATATTTGAAAATTGGCAACAGGAAAATTAGATATATACTGTAGGAAAAGTTATTTCAAATGTGCATGTTGATGAGCTGACAGATGTCATTCTTCCACCAATCCAGACCATGAAATGATTGACTACATCCAGATTGGGTAGAAAGCTGCATTTTTTCAACACTGACCAGTCCAGAGCTTATGAGGGGTGCCTGAATAACCTTAAATGGGCGATCAGTGCCACATGCACAGAGTTGAGGTATTTCAAGCATTGGCACTTTTCAAAGTTTGAAACTCAGAACAAATCTCAGATTTTAAGCTGTAATTAACATCGATCCTGAACAAAAGAAAAAAAACCTGAATAAATTAAGTCGTAATGTCAACTTAAATTATTGAAAAATACTGAAGGGTTCCTAACTTTCGATATTTTCAAACGACTTCAAATAAATCATCATTTCTGTCATTTACTCTTTTAGCTCAAAGGCCTGGTTGCTGGTAGGTTTTCAAAGCTGCACTTTTTAAATGGCACTTTGCAAATGCTGAAAAACTACAGACGTACCCATCCAGGACATGGATGAGAGCTTGTAGGCTGGGTATCAGGATCACCAGCAAATCAAGAAGAAACCCAACCAACCCATGTCAGACGTACATCTCTTTAAACACTTATTCTGGCAATGGGACGAGCTTGGCACATCCTACTGACCAGTGGCGATGGGCACTGAGGATGGCTATAGAGATCAGACAATAGATGGATAAAGGAAGAGTAGACAGAGTAGCAGTATAGAAAAAAGGCTAGTTTTAAAGTTGTTTAGATGTTGGAGCAGGGAGATAAACTGGCCCCTGACTCTGTCTTCTCAAAGTCTAGTCTGAGCCTCGGGAATATAGATCTCGATGCTGTCTGCTCGCTCCGAGGCTGAGTTCTGCCGGAACGAGGCTGCGCGTTTGGCTGCCATGAGCCGCCGTCGAGCCTCCTGCCGATGTCTGTCCGGGAGGTCCAGAGATTTCTCCCTCGTCAT
>JAPQRN010000016.1:11413702-11435775 GCA_037367275.1 Coranthus polyacanthus | reverse complement strand
ATAACAGCAACTTGCCACAGACATTTCATATGTCATACAAAGTACCCAACATTGATACTGAGCAATGGGGTTAGCCCCAGGTAGCAGGTTTACCTGGGGGTTGCTGGGAAGTCCGATCAATGCTGCAGGTGGAGGGGAGGCAGAACTGGATCCCTGAAAACAAGGGAGTGGGGTGGATGTTCAGAAGAGTGGGCATATTTGCCCAAACATATAGCATAATCTATTAACATCACACAAGGCACACTCCACAACAGTGGGTCCAGGAAGTGACTGACGTCTTTGAATTTTTATTGGTGTCATTCTTTTTCTGATGTTTATAACTTTTTCAGTCAGATGTTATGACCACAAGTTTTTCAGTTAACATACTTCATCTGACCTAGCTGTTTTTTGTTTTTTTTATCACCGATAAGCAATAAACAGTCCTATATAGATGCAACAGCAATTTTTATAGAAAAATATATGTATGTGGCAAGTATTTAGTGGTAGGATTGATGGAAGGATTATGATCATCATGTTGAAATTGGGTCTTTTTAACCCAGTAATTATAAAATGGTTCTGCAAAGGATACCACCAATTAAACCCCCCTAAGACATATGAATTAGCACTCCAAGCAATTACACAAACTACAGTACAGCAATTTACTCAATATGCACAGCGCTGAGATTATTGTAATACTTGCACGGCCTTTTATTTATATAACAGTAAATCTTGTGTTGTGACAAACACAAGGTCAGTTTGCATATTACTTTCTACCAACAATTTAGCAGGATTTTCAGAACCACTCATTAGCATCAATTAATTTCTAATTTCTTATTGTGAACATTGCAGTTGCATATGACTAAAGTTAATCTTACTGCAGTATGGGTGAAATGATGTGGTAGTTTTGGATTTGAATTGTGCAAATTAAAAGTTTAACATGTACCAGGCCCAGGAAAGAAAAAGGGTGGTGTGTTTATGCCGGTAAATGAGCAAAATGAATAAAACAATACAACCCAATTAACTTCCTACCGCCTTGAAAACCTTTCAGATCCAACCAATTTAGCAAACTTTCATAAAGTGTTCTGCACATTTTCAATTGAAAACAACACAGAGGAAAATCCTTTTGTGGCAACTCACTGATGTTCTGCTGAAAGATTCTTTTTGTTCCACTGCACTTTATTAGAGCACAGACTTCAGTGGGCGATTCCATATAGAGCCCATTAATTGGACAGATAGCACAGATATATCTTGTGATTTGCCTGGCTTTTTAGCTGTTCATTGCTGGTAACAGAATTCTGTGTCTTGGGTGATATGAAGGCTCCTTTCATTGCACTGAATATCAAATTGAAACTATGAATATATGCAAATACTTACAGTGAGGCACTGTATATGAAATGCACAAAATATTGAGGCCATCAGTCATGCACTGTTACATCATCATTTTCATCATTCAGTGTCACACATTAAAAATAGCCACATAATGATGTACACCTCTTTTCAGGATAGAACTATTTCAACTTGTCATTATACTTGTCATTGTCCCAGTTTTATTACATTCTCAGTCTTTGATTCCTGAGCAGAAAGATGATATCTTACAATAAAAAATACAATATCACCCCTCAACAAGGCCTTTTATTACTATAGTCAGATAATCATAATTTATTGTATTTTCTAACAAAGTTATATTTATAGTCCAGCAATGCTGTGTGTGTATGTGGTAGTACTATATGTGAACTGTATGTGCATGTAGGTAACATGAGGTTGTGTATACATATAGGCTACATACAGTACCTGTACTGGTTTTAATTAGATTTGAGCATGAGAGTGTATGATGCAAGTTTTTTTCCTAACAGATTATCAGCACAGTATTTCAGCTCTGTCTAATTTTGTGCAAACATCATTCCACAGTATCATTTTCTTTTTTTTCTTTATAACTGCTGAATCCATCCAACAGCTCACATTGTAAACTTCATGTCCTTGGGATTTATAGTTATATGATAACTGCCAAGATTTACTTCACTCCACTCAAGAGTGACAATAAACAGAGAGCTCAAAAAAAAGTCAAGGGAAAGTAAGGTTTCCATTATCACAGCAAGGATTGTCAGGACCTTGAATACATTAGGCCATCTTGTCTACAGTCTATTACAGAGCTTCTAAAGAGTGTCTTCAAATAGCTGTGTAAATGTCTTATATTCAATCCACTGACCAAACAAGAACATTTATGACTTGAGTATCCAATGATTAAAAAAAGTTGCACTGCACTGAAATGAGCAGTACTTTCCTGGAAGATATTTCATACAAGTGGTGACAACAGCTTCAGAGAAGTTCATAATGGTCCAGTAAGTGTTTGTGCAACATGTCCATTAACTTTGCCACCACTGAGGGTTCATCACGTTCTGACAGCACAGTGCAACACATGACTTTTTTTTTTTGCTGCTCCCATTGCAGTTTTTCTTTTACTGGAATGGCATTACTGAAAGTTTGTGTCTTTGGAAGTCCTTGCTTTGAATGCCAATGATCATATGACATTTTCAACTGCATGTTGCTCTACAGTGCACGGGCAGCTACAAATGATGAGCTATAAATATACTTGATATATGAGCTACATTTTGTCTGCTGTGAATGAGGTATAAGCTCACAGAGTGAGAGACACATATGTAATTTCTGCACTGTTGTACTCATATCTCCCACTCCATAGTTCCACACTGGCGCTCCTGCGGATCGACTCTTCTCTCTGGCCCCTCCTCTGCCACCTGTACCACAGAAACGTCTCCTCACATGAGGACTTCTCTGGACTAGTTGAGGTTTCTTCTTCCACAAGACCTGCACACTCCTGGGAGACAGTCAAACACTCGTGTGATTCTACTGATATATCATCTGACTCCATCTGTTCCACGTCCATTGACTGTATGATTACCCCTTCGACATCAGGTGATGATGGGGCTGTATCTGTTGGATTTGGGTCTGGGGCTGGACTTGTGGATCCAAAATCTATCTCCACTGATGAATCAGGAGATACTGAACTAGGAGGGGATATTGTGACAGTGACGAGCGGTAGTGGGACTCCATGAAAATCAGAGGCTACATCTTGAGGCATGTCGGCTAAGTCATACTCCATGGCTGGATCCACACAGATTGATTCTGTTTGCTGTGAAGGATCCAAGGGGCACAGTGTGGCAGGGTCCACAGTGGGTAGGGGTGAACTTGGATCTGATTGGTAGAAGGGTGGATCCTCATTATTAGACAGAGAGTCAACACTCAGGTCAAATGGCTCTGGTTCAGGGTCCATAAACACTGAATCAAGATCGTCTTGATCTAGGGAAGTCAGCATTACTAAGTCGAAGTGAACCAGATCGGCATGGTATATAGGGGTGGTATCAAGTGGTTCTGGAAGTGGTGGCCACTCTGAATCTTGGGACTCTGGTTCAGTGTTTGGTTGCATTTGTGCTGAGCTGGAAGCAATGGCTGACTCTGATGTGTCAGGGAAAGAGTCAGAAGGATAATCTGGAAGGGTAATAATGGGATCTAGATTTGGGATGCTGTCAGTTGGACTTTCAGGAGAGTCTGGGTCAAGGTACTCTGACACCACAATAGATGGGCATATGTTGTCTCTCTCTAAATTACATGGCTTAACAGTATCAAGCTCAACTGTGGACACATCACAGAGTGGGAATGGGCCATGATTAACAGGGTCAGATGAAGACCCCATTGGAGAGTCTGATAATTTTGGTTCTGTTTCTGTGGGGTCTGTGGGACCACTATCTTCTAATCCTGAATATGTTGAACACACAGTAGTAGGGTCTGGAGACGCTGGATCTGGTTTGTCCTCAGTCACAGGATCCAGAGACTCTGAATCTGATATAACATCATGTTCTTCTGGAGGAGACACGGTAACGACTGGGACTGGATATGGTAGCTGTACTTGATCTCTTTTCTCAGAGTCTTGTGATTTCACCTCATCAGGGTGAGATGGTTCAGTATCTGAATGGTGCTCCTGATCTGTATCTACATTTATTAGCTGTGGAGTGATTAACAATTCATGTTCCACTGTCACTGAATCCTGAGGGCTTTCGAGGGCTGGTTCTGATGAAAGTGGCATTGTACAATGAGTGGTGACTGGCTCATTAGCGACCATATCAGATGAACTCACAACATCTTGGTCTGGCAGCAGTAATTCTGGTTCTGGTTTTGTTATGGCGGGCATGGCACTCAGGTCTAATGGCTCTGGTTGACCTGGTCTAACAGAACCTATAAGTATGGGATCCAGAGAAAGTGGAATGGCACTTTCCACATACATTGACTGTGGACAGGCAAGAATGCTTGGATCCATAGAGAGCTGTTTTGGCAGACTTCGGCGGGCCGCTTTCTTTTCCTCTTTCTCATCTGGACAATTGACAGCAGCATCTGCTGTGCTTTGTCGGACCAGGACCTTGCTTCTGGCCTGGGTCCCCACTGAGACTTTAGACACCTGGGGTTTCTTTTCTCTGGCTCCCCCAGTGCTTGTATCTGCACCACAGGTTCCAAGTCCTTCAGCTCCTGTTGCTACCCCTGCCCCTGTCCCTGCCCTTGGTCCTGTAGCTGTCCCAGTCCCTAACCCAACTCCTACCCCTACGCTTAAACCTACCCCAGCTCCAGATGCCATTTGGCCACCTTGGGGAGACCATGTGTTATAATGCTGCGTAAAAGTGTTGAAATTACTGTTGAAAGCACGCAGCTCTTTACAGAGGTCCCTCCTGAGTTCAGCTAGTTCTCGACGCATTGCTGACACCTCTTCCTTCCACTGCATGCTGATGGCTGCAGCCAAGGTGGCTGATTCTTTAATACTGGCCTGGATGGCTTTTGGTGATGGTCTTTCTGGGCCACTAGACCTGGGGGATCTGAAGAGGCTTGGAGAAACAGGAGGTCCAGACAGAGGTTTAGCTGTAGCCCCCATGTTATCTTGTTGGTATAGAATGTCTCTCCTGATGGGGCAGCCTAGATCATCATGAGCCAAAGGGGCTGTGTCTGCCAAATCCTCATGTACACTGGCCTGGTCGGGTAAACAAGAGTCTTCCTGCACATAATTTCTGTCTGGAAGACAAATGTAAATATGTTGCTGTAATATGGCCACAGGTGTGAGCAGCTGGAGAGAATGTGCTTTTTATTGCCACAAAGCAGTAACATCAAGTCATGCACTGAATACCATGAGTCAAAATAAGATAATTGCAGAAATCTCACACAATGAAGTGCATATTTTATGATTATTGCCTCAGTTCAACTGTCTTTATACGATGGATGTACTTTGAATAATTTGAATCCTCGGTAATATCATTACACGTTAGAGTCATTATTTGCTGAAAACCATTGTAACACTGAGAAAGCACTCCCATTTTGACTCATTTCTCTTAATGGTTTACACTGCCTTCTCAACCTTAATTTGTAGCATGCATTTTTAATATCTTTTCAATGCACAAAGCTGTCCTAGCTCCTTGAACACATCACAGAGAATGGACAATATCTTCAATAAATGAGGTGAAAGAACAATCCTTGCATGCTCTTCAGTTTTCAGTTGAAGATAAAAAATGTATTCTTTGTGCAATGAAAAGACGCAACGATAAGCAAAGCTTCCAAACCTTTTCCCATCAATCAGGAAGTATAGTATGAACCCTATTGAAAATGTGAGGTCCAGTTTGACCGATTGATTCCAAGCACCAATTTTCCCAAGTCCAAAATAGTGGCAAAATCCAGCACATACAAAACTCTGCATCCTAAAAGTGCAAAAAAACCAAAAACTATTTACTGAGAAAGCAGTGTAAGCAAACATTTATAGGTATGGAGTATTGATCAAAAGCACATCTCCAGATGGCCACACCTCTAGCCCTCCCTATTAAAGTCCAACTGATGATTTTAGATCATAAATGTTCTGTGGGAAAAGGTAGAATCCACTCAGACTTCTTGTCCAGACTCTTTTTCTTCTTTTCTTCCCATGTTCTTCGCCTGTACATGGACGTATCACTTCCTCTGTGAATCCATCCATCATGGGAATTGTTGAACTCACCAGCAGTTTACAATTTAAATCAAGGATCAGAATAACAAATAAATGCATGTCAGCTGAGTAGGGTTGTGATGTACGTAACTAACCGTCGAGACAGTTCAGTTTCTATCCAGTGACAGATTTACATTATGGTTGTTGACATAACAGTATGCATCTTTGTGATGTGATTTTGTTGTGTGTAATCACAAACTTGTTTCCAGTGAACAATCTGTGGGTGAAGAAACTTCATAGCGTATGCTCTAACATATCAACTGGGTTTGCATATAAAGAATAATTGATTTGACTATTTCTTTTGTCCAGTCTGTGAGTACATTCACAAGTGTCACCATGTAGCATCATAAAGAAAATCAGATATCCAAAATGTAGCCGAGTTTTATTTCAGACAATTTCCATTTGTGGTTTTCAATAGGGTTCATAGCTTTACTCGCTGATGCATCCAGTGGATGAGCAGATGAAGCACTGTATCCAAAATACAGTAGGATGAACTGGCACAGCTCACAAGTTGCAGCTACGGTAATCATACGTCCATCAAAAACAATGGCAACATACACAGCAATTCATGCAACGATATGAAGCTGTTTAAATAGTTTGAACTAACTGTTGTATATTCATTCATTACCACACCTCAATACCAAATGTAGGATTCTGGTGTCAATGTGTACAACAATACCAACATTCAGATGTTAAATATTTCACTGTGCAAATGATTTTATTTCCGTCTGCATACCTGTGGTGGACCTGATGGTGGAGGTGACAGTGGAAGAGGTCATGGGTGGGATGCAGTCATCGTCTTGGGAGTAGCCAGCCTGGATGGCTCGCAGGTAACTGTGACTCCTGGTCCGGAAGCAGCCGGGCAGGTCTAAAGCTTCCATGGCCTGGGATTCCACCTCACTGAACACCGACTCGCAAACCGATTCAAACTGGCCATTTATTTCTGTTTCACTCACCTGTGAGGAAAGAAAGCAGAACTTGGCTTTCTCAATTGCTTTGCAAGTGAGAATATTTCTTATTTTTTCTGGAGAAATTACACAATCTGACATTGTGTTTTCTGCCAATTAGTAGTAAAACCAACAACAAGGCTGAAATGAGATCAGAATACACATAATTGGATAGGCAAATGATAGCAGAGAAAGAGCAATACAAAATGTGATTCATAATGCTACAAAAAAAAACTCCATTATGTGAGAATGCCTAGAAATTGTTCTGTCCATCAACACTAGTAGATGACCTACGGGCTGGTTCTTTTTTGTTGCAGTAGCTGTGTGCTATACAACCATAAAACACTATGAAAATCAGTACGTCAAGGTCATATTTTATCAGAAAAGCTGTAAATGATTATTTCTGTTTCATGTTTTAGGTGCATGATGTATCTTGTCTTTTCTTTTATGCCGACTTGTTACAAAATGTACGAGTAGAAATTGTTTGATGGTTATCACTTCACTCTCATTTAGTAATATCAAGAATCAAAGATAAACATTGTGCGCTATTTGGATTTGGAATTAGGAGGAGTTTAGTTGAGCTTTTAAGACTCAACAAATCAATACGCCTCACTTTTAAGAGGGAGATGGATATCTCGAATGCTCCGCTGCAGTCCTTTTATTTATTGAGAGGAACCATGCGCAATGAATTTTCATATATAACTAGTGTTCATAAAATGCTGTCAAATTACAGGTTGTGTGGGTTTAAAAAAACAACACATAAACTGGATATGAGAGAAGAGTTACAAGAAATGTGAATATGAAGTCTAATTTTGATGAGGACTTCCTCTTTAAAAAAAAACCTTAAGCAGCCCCCGGTCTTAGACTAAGTGCCTTCCAGTACAAGGCAGGATGTGAGAAACTTTCCTAATTGGAAGTGTGCACCTCACCTGACTCACTTGGCTAACACAACTAGCCTGACTGAGGGTGCTGACGGCCCGCATATAGCTCTGATTCCTGGAGCGAAACTTGGGAGAGTTGTAGTTGGCAGAAGGATCCAGGGCAAGGCTTGGGTGCATGTCCCTGGTGGCTTGCAAATGGTAGCTCTGACTGGACCGAGAGAGAAAAGAAGAGAAACAAGCAGGGAGTTTGACTACTGCCGTGGTAATGTTAAGCAAGTCAATTAAGATCATTCCACTGATAAAAACACACTTTAGTGGCTACAGGTGTAACATGATGTCAGAAATAGTGAAGAGCTACCAAGAGAGGGAGGCTTATTATGACATTGCTTCTCCCAAGAGGGGAGGCATTCTCTCTTTCAGCTTCTCTGCACCAGTACATTGATGACCAGTATCCTTAAGAAGGAAATTTGATTTCTGCTGTGCTGAAACATCCAATCAATGCTTGAAAATGAGGGAAATGCAAATCAGGAGCTAGTTAGTGAGCGAGCACATCAGAGAGCACGGCGGTATCAGCCAGGTCAATTAAATGTGCAAACCAAGCAGAGCAAAAGGGAAGTTAAGAAAACCATGTCCTAAAAAAGTAAATGAAAAACATAGGAGAAGAAAGGTGCATAAAGTTAACTAAAGAATACTACGTGAGTCATATTAGGAATACTAAAGTGGAGCTCCTGCTGCCAGATCTATTTTAATGGCAGGCAGGGATGAGTAAGCAGTTCCTAGGCTTTTCATAGAGATAAACGCTGGTGTTTGGCAGCAAGGAAAATGCCAGTGTGATTAAAAGTCCCCCAATCCATCTTGTCACGCTGTAGCAACGTCTTGTGTATTTGCAAAGTAATATCAACCTTCTAAACATCCTAGAGCAGAAACATCCGGAGATTAAGTTTGAATGGTAGGTATAACCGCTGCAAATGGAGGCACTATCTGAAAATTAAACTTGTGAGTCCCTTGAAACATACTTTATAGCTATGCTGCTTTTTGAAAAAAGAAAGCCATTTACTAACAGGCTAGTATAATGTATAGCAGTCAGTCAAATCACATCACTAGGCTGTTTAACTATGCCTTATGCTTTGGCAGTACAGTGTGAGCAGATTGCCCCAGGTGACCTCTCATTGACTGGTCTTGAGTGTTTGCTCTGTGAGGGGTCTATATTGAGTATGTCAGCAGGGCAGCGAGCCAGCTGGCTCCAGTGTCTAACCACTGCAACATGGCAGCAAAAGAGAGGTAAGGGGAGGGCAGGCGCTGAGCCTGTATTCACCTTAAGTCTGCAGCAAAATTGGTGATGTAGTTACGCATGTCACTGTTGATTTTATCCAGGCGGTAAGAGCTGTGGGTAGAGAAAAAAAGAGAGTTACTGGGTCCCATAAGTGGGAGTTGGATGGATGTGGCATCACTGGGCACAGGTTGTGATGCACTGAATGTTTGCTTGGTTTTTCACCAAAGTGCTGCAAACAGGGTGATACAATATGACCAATATGGCCTCTGTGCAATGATGAAGAGTGGGATAACAGTTACATTTAGTTGTCAGACAGAATTGCCCAGTTGAGGCAATGCCCTTGAAATGAAATATGTACAGACACACAAGCGACGTAATGAACAGTGTTTAATGAATTCAGTCACATAATATGTGCTCACACACATGGTCCACCACCACTACCTAAAAATGATAGTATAACAAAGCATTAACAATAAGATGCCGCACACATAAAAACAATTACACTACATCATAAACCACACATTCTTTCCCACTGTGGGTAATTAGATTTGGTTAATTGAGCCAAATGAGAATTTAAAAAAATTACCCAACATCCTTCCCTGGGTAATGAAACTTAGCCAAGCTTTCAGCGGACAATATCAGATAAAAGTGCACCCTGTCTGTGGTGATGTCTATTATCGCCAGTTGAGTGAAGGGAGGCTGTTTTGAGAATACGTTGGTCCCTCTATCAAATCATGCCAGAGTAAATTTCCTCTAATGTCACTGACTGGTGCTAATGCACTTCCATTGTTAAGCCAAGAGATGATGGGAATCTCATGCTTCCTGCTTTCAAGCTGTCGAAGAATGTATTCTTTGAGTGATTAAACAAAGTCCAGCCTTTACAATAGCTTCTGTGTGCTGATACCAAAGAGGAAAGATTCAAAGAAAGAAAGTTGTTTGATTCACTAGTGCTGCGTTCCCAAACACAGGGTCGGGACCCAAAATGGGTCACGGAGATGTTGTTATTGGGTCGCTAATTGAGCAAAATATATAGGAATAATATGATACGTGTGAATTCATTTTTCTAATTAAAACAGAAGAAAAGTGTTCTCCGGAAGAGTTTCTAAATGTTGACTTCACCAAAGCCACGTGAAATGCAGAGGAGACGCGTCAGTTGCAAAAAAAGGTATCAAGACAAAAATGACCTAAAAGATGCAACAAGACGAAACAAAATGGACATGACATAAACGGCATAACAAGATATAAGCAATGTAAAAGACGCAACAAGACGAAAAGGACGTAAAAGACAAAAAAATGACACAAAAAGAGACTTTCAGACAGTGTTTTGACAGTCAATAAAAATGTAGATCTCTGACAATTCATGACGTATTTTGGTAAGTTTGGGTCCTGAGGAGAAACCAAATTTCCCCTTTTGGCCTCGAGATGAAAACATTTGGGAACCACTGCACCAGAGTGAGGGCAAACCTCAAGGGTGACGTTCAATGGTACGGGAGAATTTGTCAGGAAGTTTTTCACATGCACCATAAACATACTAGAATTGACCAGTTTTCAGTTTGATCAGCCATGACCAGTGACTGTCCAATGAGTTTCAAATATATACCTGATTCTGTGCAAATTTACACACATGAACCACACAGTGACTCACATTATGTGCATAGTGACACAGACAGTAACGTCACCACCACGCACACATGCTAACATGTCGTTGGTGTGGAAGTTCGAGTGAAGAAGACACAAAGGATCAAATCACTAGGGGTGACTGGACAATTGAAATCATACATCTCACATCACGTCACACATAAATAAAAACTAAATTCAGCCATGAGCTCATCTGCAGCTGCTGCTACAGTGTTAACATAGCAGTAACATGTGGGATATACTGTCATTTATTTTGTGCAAACACTCTGTCCAGTAACTTGGAGCATTTAATGTTAAGCATTTGTTTGAGTAAGAGAAGCTCCTGTAACCTGTAGTTTTGGAGAAAATGAAAAAGTTAGTCCATGTTTTATGATGAACATACAAGTTACACAAATGTTTGGGCATGCTGTCAATTATAATTCTTAGAAAGACAGAAAAAGACAGGTCAGAAAATAGCAAACGCACATCTGTACACGGTATGACACATAGTGGAGATCTAGACTAAAAAGTGATGATAAAGGAATTGACAGAGAAGCTAGGCTAACTATGCATGACACGTTCCTCGCAGCCACAAATCGATGGATTGAAATTCTGCTTTGACCTTGAGTTTTGAGGAAGACATGCTCATATACGTCGCTATCTGAATGACTAATTCCTTCACGTTGAAGCAGGAGTTATTGAATACTTTCAACTGCTAACTCTGATTAATTACAGCAGCTGACAAACCTAATCATGAATGAATAAATGTGAGATATTTCAGAAACTGGCATAAATTGGTGGCATTGATCGGTGATCGTCGTGTTTAGACACCGGACCAAAGTCACTGAAAGAGAAATGAAGTTGCATGGAGATGGATATTAATTGTTGTCTCCTGTGCATGTGTGTGTGTATGCGTGTCAATGTAAGCAACTATCAGATGTGACATATCATTAGTGATTGACTTAGTGAGTCATTATGCTAATGGCTAATAGAGGAATTTGCCACATGTCATTCTGTTCCCATCATCATTAATATATTCGTTAAACATCTTTGGCAGATCCTGCTATGGCACAAAAAAGCTGATTCGTATTCAATTTATCATCGGCTCTGCAGTTCACAGGACATACAGGACCCGCAGGTTAAGTTGTAATGGACGAGGGTGGGGGGGGTGTAAATGATTATTAATTAGCACAGTCATCGACATCTAACTTTCCTTCTATTGCGCAGGCTGTTCCAGCTGTGATGTTTTCGTTAATGGTGAGAGGAACAAAGAGATGACCCTGGAAACCACAAAAGTGACAGCGAGCTTGAAAGAGGGAAGGATTGAAGGAGGTGACACAACCTGACAGCCTGTTCTCACTCTAACATGATTTGCTTCAGGGAGCCGCTGCTGTCAAATTTGTATTTTGGCCCATGTGAATGCCCCCGCGAGACAACAAATTGCTACAAGTGCAGAGGAAATGCAGCCTACGCTATGTCTGTCTTGAATCCGGTCCAATTCCATCCCAATGAAACATAATAGCATGAAAGCTTTAATGCCAGGAGACACTTGAATCTATTTAGCCTCTTAAAGTGTGAACTCAAAACAGTAACAGATATGGAAAAATAGCCACGCGCTGATGAGAGATTCAGGTACACGGCACTGTGCCACAGTATTTTCACAGACACTCTAGTGATAAAGTGGACGTCTTTTAGAGTTGCACAATTAATTGCAACAATTAATTGTCGGTCTTAAATAAATAGATAAGGGTTAGGGTTATGGTTAGATACACATTTCAAAATGATCAGTAATCGCAATCGCAGTCTTAATGACGCCATCCTAACGTGTTTGTTACTTTTGCAAACTGGGTCCTAATGACATCCTATTTATGACTATTTATGAATCCTATTTATGAAGCAAATTTGTATAAATCTTATTTATCTGCTGGTCAAACTGGTCACAAAGATCATAAGCTTAGATTGTGTTTTTTTTTTTCGAATCCAGAAATGACCTTTCAAAATAAGACAATATTCCCTATGGGTGTTTTACAATGTTACGGTGAAGGACAGTTGTCTGAAATAACCGTTTTCACCATCATTTGATTTCCGTCCCTTTGGTGCTCTCTGGCACAAAGTGATCACAGACCGACTGAGTTTGCAAAATGAGCGTGACCTTTTGTGCGAACTGATTTATGGAGATTCATGTTTTCAAATCTTTCTCGTATTCATTGTCTACTACAGCCTGAAACTCTCCACCGTGCCAGGTTAGGCAGCGTTAATAAAGCTCTGCCTACTGCAACCAAACGTATCTTTAACATCGAAGAAATCTCATATTTATACAATGACAAACACTGACTTTTACATAAGAGTCAGCGTTTCTCTTGTGTAAAAGAGAAACACTGAAACACTTTTTTTTAGCAGTGTCTCAGTGTTGTTAAACAGAAAAATAGCCTGCAGGGCATTTGGAAAGAGTGCAGCAAAATTGCTGGCACATCATTGAACGACCTCCACGACCTGTATAAGGTCAGAGCTTTGAAGAAGGCCCGATCTATCCTGGCTGATCCAAGTCATCCCTTGTGGTGCGAATTTATGTTACTACCACCAGGATACAGATACAATCTGCCACGATGCAGAATGAACAGGTTCAAAAAGTCATTTATTCCTGCTACGATCAGTCTTGTATATTACGTTTTGTAATTTGTGTTGGTATGTTGCTGTTCATTTGTTGTTTGGCTAATGTCTATTTATTACTGTTGGCTGTAAATCAAATTGCCCCCTGGGGATAATAAAGATACCTCGAACTTTGAACCTTGAAGACCGAAAAGAACAAAAACACCCTATTTATACTTGGTTTTAAAATGTGTTTTGGTGATGTGAACACAAGTGGACGCATGGGCGTTCACCTCAAGCATCTTCTGGGTGTCCTGCTGAATACCTGGATTCAGATTTCGTCGCTGCCTATTTCGCTTCCACTAGAAGGTCAAAGACGTACAGTTTATCTGTCATCAGACAAGCGCCAGATGTGTTTTGCATGGGTTAGCTATGAAAACAAAAAATGTTTCAAGAACCAATAGAAACTGTACAAGCTATATTAAAACCGCTCAGATTGGCAGCTCAAATGTATTCAAGCATTGACGGTAGGGCTACACTGATTTGATTTCTTATCAGCCAAGGAGAGGGATAACGCTCAGATAATAGATACTATTGGTTTCATACTACGGTTTTCAAAAATTGCAAAATCTTGCATACTGTTTTAGCCTACTAATTAGCATGTTTGCGTCAGACCCAGAGTATTTTTCTATAAGCATTTGCATTTTTTAGATTAATTTATTTTATTAGATATAGGATTAAAAAACACAATCGGGCGATCCCTACACCGCACCCAGCACTGGTGATGTATTTTCCTTATATGTTCTTGTAAGACATGCATCGGACCGCATTACTCTTTACACTACAAAAGATACAGATCGTGACCAAATACATCCCAGACCAACCACCCGGGTGACTATTAGATCTCCATTTGGAGTGTAAATATACCCCATTTTGACATTCTCAAAGTGGGTTCAACTGAAGCATCAAGACACCTCACTAATGACACCCCTGGGGACATTCCTAGTCTTAAAATGAATCTTCTCCTCTTGACTCAATACCACTACCACTGCTGTCAGTGTGCTCAGAAATGGGCCACACAGACCGGTCCGTGCTGGTCAATATCTTCTTTACAGCAGAGCCCAGCAGATTCTTAGTCTAACCACTGAGAGAGACATTATTCAAAGGGGCCTTCGACTACAATAACTGCAAGTGATAGCCCTTCCTGCTGTTGCATCCTCATAAATCATTCACTGTTTACAGCTATTCGGAGCGGATAGTGAGGAAAAGCCTTGCAAGATTTGGAAAAAGTGGCATACTTCACCGAGTCTGCTCCATTCACTAAATCATATTCTGAAAGAGCTGTTAAAAAGGCCAAATGACTGCATCTCCTGTACAAGTAGCATTATGATTCTGTCTGATCTCAATCCATAACATTGGATTTGTCATTTTATATCCACTGGGATGAATATCTGGGTTATTATGTAGGCATGTGCGAGTACAGCCTGGGACCGTAAAAGCTAGATCTGGATGGCTGCCGCCCTGCTTCCTTTCTCCTGTCATCCTGCAGAGAAACATCACAAACACACTGCCACATGTGCTCATCATTAATTCTGTTTGTGTGTACATGTTTTCATTAGGGTCAGGTTAACGCCGGTGGATTCTGTGGGTGTCGGCTGCTGCGGTTTCCGTTTTGCGTGGGAGAGCAGCAGTTTTTTTTTTTTAAAACCTCATCTGAATTGCAATAAGCAGGGTCGGCGACGTGGGGAGCGAGAGACGAGGATGTGACAATCATCTGTGTTAGTTATGTGTCTGTTACTGTGACTGCGTGACATTACACACTGCTGCTATGCGTCCATCACAGGCCGCGCGCTACAATGAGGTCGCACGCAAGGTTGTCTTTGCATAATGTCTACAGTTTATGTCAGATTATTTGCCTTTGGGCTCATGCAGACCAGAAGCAGAACGGATTTATGCAGCAGCAGCAGCAGCAGCAGCAGCAGCGGCGGCAGCAGCGGCAGCAGCGGCAGCAGCAGGTCTCTGTGTTTTTCTACAAAGTAAAACGCTCTGCATGGGAGAGAAATTACTATACTCTACTCCCTCCTACAGTAGGAAATTTTTCTCCTTTGTGATTTACATTATTCATTCTGACTTTCTAAGGAGGCTTTCCATGGATTTATTTCAGATTAATGTTAGCCACTTGGGGCTGGGTACTGAACCTTGATATTTTTGTGGTACTTATCAAGCATCAAAAACATGTCTTATTTATACCAACTCTCCGTGCAAAAGGAGTAAATGGCGTCAGTGCCAGTGCACGCAGCATGTATGCACAGTTTGTATATATTTTTAAAAATGACATTATATTAACACACACCTTCAAGTTGTGGTGAACAGGTGTGCTGAAACATAAAACTCTGAAGCTGAAACAGACAACTTAAACTTATAGAACAGGTTTATATGTTTTATGTTATGAAACTGCTTTGAGTAAAATATATTAAAAAAACCCAGATGAGCTGAGGATTTGTACTGTGTGTAATGTGTCAAATGTGTTTGTTGTGTAAAATTTTCTTTTTGTTAAAATGGAAAATTGGTCTGGAAAAAAGTGCTGTTTAGAAACTGGTATTGAAGCTAATGTATCAATATCTTTAAGTACGACAGCCAGCCCTATAGCCACTGTT
This sequence comes from Coranthus polyacanthus, assembly GCA_037367275.1. Taxonomy (NCBI): domain Eukaryota; kingdom Metazoa; phylum Chordata; class Actinopteri; order Kurtiformes; family Apogonidae; genus Coranthus; species Coranthus polyacanthus. The sequence continues at coordinate 11,419,807 of JAPQRN010000016.1, read as the reverse complement.
GTGATTTCTACTCAGAAAATCACAGGATACATCTATCGATCACATTTCTTTCTTCTTCTCTGTCTCCATCTGTAGCATAAATATGACTTGTCTTAAAAGATAAATGAACCAAACGCGTCTATTAGCTCTTAGCCACGTTTAATACCAAAGTGTTATTTAAACTGAGCAAGCATAATCTTTCCCATAATAGTGCGAGGCCTGTCTCTCGACCTATGTTGTTAGTGCCATTACATTTCATTGGTCGAAAGTGAAACGCGGTCCACAAAACGCCTTTTTTAACCTGGCTTTACCGAAAACTGAGCTACGGTTGTCTCCGCGTGCCTCTGGTTACATAATCACTCAAAACCCTTTTTTTTTTCCCACACCTTTGATTAACACAAACAGAGACTCTGGAGATCATCCCAGCTGAGTGTCTGTTACTTTTTAAAGCCTTCTCCAAAGAAGGGAGACTGCATCTAGCTGTAAATGAGAACATACCAGCAGTCGTCCTGCTGTTTTTAGCTTCAGGCCTTAAATGGAGACCTCCAAACTTAAGTCCAACCTTGACTAGTAAATGCTCTTAATCTCTGGTTGGTGAAGCAGAGGCAGATGAAAAGACAGCGTTTTGAGAGAACAGGTCTGTGGTATTTTTTAATTGTCATATTATTAAAACAGACTTGTGAATCTCTTCTGTAATTACATTTTCACTTTCTGTTTTGAACAAAGAGGAACAGGAAAAAAGTGCATTTACCTTTACTGTTACCATTTAAAAATGGCACCCGAAAAGACATATCTGCTATAGACCATGCAATCGTTTTGGTGTTTAAGTACTATAACAATAAAATATAACACCACAATAGGCAGTTAAATAAGATGAGAAGTAACTTTCAAATACCTTCACTTATGGAGTCGTAATTGAAAAATGAAAAAAAACACCTACTGGATAGAACGGTCACTTTAACAACCTGTGAATAATAATAAGTATGACAGATGATGACATTATGGTATTTTGATGGTGATGAATCTTTTGCGTCTGTGGTCCGTGTTCACGGTTGCAAGTGAATTGGGCTGTAAATGAATGAAATAAATGACCCACAACAGGTGAGACAGACACAGAGAAAAGAACTATTCACAATTATAGGGACACATAACACACAGATACAAAGGAATACCTCTGACCGTAAGCAACTTTAGAGGAACTTTAGCAGCGCTTCAATGTTGTATCTACCATAACTGTATTAGGAAACCTTTAAGATTGCGTTAATATTCATGTACATAACACATTACATCGCTGTTGCGGAACACTCTCTCAGTTATCCGGCAGGAAAAGATATATCACACCTCATTATTTAACATCATCCTAATCTAATGGATTTGTTAATGCTGTAATCGTGGTTACTCTCCGTGTTTCTCTCAATAACATAGTCGCCTGTGTTTATTTTCCTGTGACATTGTCTTTAGCTTGTCCCGCCGTGTAATCCTCTTATGAGCGTTTTTCTTTCACCGCCAAGTTACAAAAACAAAATCCGTTTCCTCACCATTTAATAGGACGCATCCCCAAAGAACACGCTGAACACTTTGCTGCAGTTGAAGGCGCTGATATGAATACCCATAAAGGGGATTCTAATGAGTACAGTGTTCAGCTATCAAGTGCTTGACACTGATGTATTGGTAGGGCACTATCAAAAAAAAAAACAAAAAAAAAAAAACACTGTGAGTTTTCAAAAGAATAACAAGTGGAGCGTTTAGAACATGAACTGACATGAGAAAAGCTACTCTCTTGAATACACAGAATGCAGAACGCTAACGCTGAACTTCAACACTATTTCATCGCAGCGTGTGGTGTTGCATTTTTATTTATATTGAAAATAAGAAAGAAGAAACAGTGCATGGAGAGAATAAAATTCTTCCAAATCATAGCGTTAGAAGAGTGTATTAACATATAATAATTGGTATTTCTCTATTTTTTTTAATTAAAATAAATTGAATAGGAGCAAATAGATAATAACAGATGTATATTGAATACTGAATTGTATAATTTGCCTTTCTTTTTTGGGAGATTTGGCGGTAGCTTCACAAAGATTGAGCTTTAAAAGATGATATAATTACTTCAAAATTCAGCACAAAGTTGCTTTAAGGTCACATAACAAACAACAAGCAACAACGACAAAAAAAACAAAACAAAAAACAACAACACATGGAAACACTGGGTGCCACATGAAACCTTTGGGTGGTGTGATCCATACCTCTGGGAGTCCAGCAGGTCCCTGGGTCTGATGATGGCCTTGACTAAAGCGTCTGGCCGCACCAACTTCTGAGGCGATGTCTTAGGGCTGGAGTCCGACTCTCCGCTCTCTTCATCCCCCATGGCTTTAACGTAGCTGCTGCTCCTCATCCGACGGCAAGGGATCTCGTCATCTTTTCCACCGCCGGGGTAACCCCCCCACTCGTCCTGGGGCACCTGAGGAGCGCGGGGACGACAAAAGCCAGACACGAGTATACGCTCAGTATCTGATTATATCAGTTGGTTTTTTTTTTTACCAAAACCTTTAAACCATAAAAAACACAGCTACACCATTTTCCACTGATGAAGTAATGTGGTGTTAAATGGTCACTTGAATTGGACTCCCACCTTTGGCACAGTTAATTCCATCTATTGAACTACACGGGACCATTTTCATGATGAGTCAACACGCATTAAAGCTGTCAGACGGTTTCCACAGCTGCTTGGTATTTTAGCTTTCCTGCAGCCTTGACTGAAAAGCTGGCATAAAAATCTGGCAAAAAAAAAAAAAAAAACCAAAAAAAAGCGAGAAAAGAGAATCTGTTCTTACCCCGTTGTCGTTATCGGAAACCTGCCATAAAAACAAGCCAGGCAGTTTACCGGTCGCACTTTTCTTCCACTTGTTAGAGCAGGTAATTGAGTATTTAGACGTCAGCCATTATCCTATTCAGAGTGAGAACAGGGTGTCTCAGCGGCACTTGCCAACTGCCTTTGCTGCATATGGAGTGAATATTTCACACCGAACAAGCAGCATCATGAAGGTCTTTAGAGCAGGAAGACAAGCAGAGCATCTTGCATGCAGGCCACCAGGAAGCACACTATTAAGTGGAGGCTAATGCTCTGAAATGCTCTTGCTTGCTTTGCTCAGGCAGCCACTTTTGTTTATCAAATCCATTTCACGGAGAACACATGTAACTGTTAGAACGGCTAAAAGCTTTGATCCGAACATTTGTGAGGTAAAATGATTTTGTTAATTATAGTCTCAGTGTGTTACATGCCATTATACAGCATGCAGAAATGTCATTATATGATTCTAATAGGTTTCTGTATTCAACATGGCTGTGTAGTTTATTAAAATCTGCTGGGCTAACTTCACCTACTCATTTCATGAACTGATTATCATTGTTCACAAGCTCATTACCCACAATATTCGCTCTCTCTCCCTCTCTCTCTAAACTCTTACGCTCATTTGGCTTTAGTTAAACAGTGTTCAGTTACAGTGACAAGAACAGCCGGATCTCTCCTACAGACTCTCCCTTTTCCTGCAGGATTTCCCTGTTTTCCTTTTAGATGCGCCAGGTTGCACTCTGTTATGCGACTAAGTGGGATGGTCTGAAAGTTTAGTTAGACATGCATTTACATGGCCGGTGATTTGCACTCATAAAATATGACACTGTCAGTAATAATTAAATTCTCTGTGGAAGTTGAGGGCTTCTCTGGTGCTGTATCCATCAGTCACTTTAACATCCTGGCAGCTGGATCGGCCCCTGCGCTGTGCCAATCCACCCAGCTCCAGCTTTCATTAAGGTAAATGTGAGTAGAGGCCACATTTTTGACTTTGCATTAAAGGTTCAGTGCGCAATACTTTTTTGGCAAAAAATAAATAAATAAAAAAATCCATAATTACATTTCAGCATATTGTCATTCAAGCGGTCTGAGAGGAAACAAGACTTCCGCGCCTCCTTTTGTTTTGAGTCTGTTTACAGGCTGTAGAAAACCTACCCTGTGACGGAAGACTTTGAGAAGATTTTCACATGTTTTCAGAGAGGTAAGGGGGGTGACAGCTTTAATTACCGATCGCTGTTACCGATCGAGAGGAGGAAGCTGCGGAAGGAAGGTGTACATTTTCTAATTTTGGCGTTCTCCCCTGATTCCCACCTTTAACAGTAGAAAACCTACGCACGCAAGAAAAGCTTAAGAATAGCAAAGAGTAACAACTGAAACCAATAATTCATGAGAAACAACTGATGAGAATGATGAGTGATTACTTTGAATTTTGAGAGGTGCCATGAAATTTCCACTTCCCGTGCCAGTCAGTGACTAACTCTCTACTCACAGGTTCATAATGAGCTGTGTGGCAGCTGACTGACTGTGCCAAATGTCAGGAGGAGACATGCATCCAAATGCCACTAATGCATCAGACACATGACTCTAATCATTTTCTGATGCAAATGTCATCTATTGGAAAACAACAATTGAAATGGTATTCAAAAAGAAATAAAATCAGAGATGATCTTTTCAAATGCTCAACTGGGGGAAAAAAAAAACCCCACCAGTTATAGATGCATGAGAAAAGAAAAGTCACCTTTCTGAGAAGGTCGTCTTTATAAATTCCATCAACAGCATGGCGCATATTTATTTGTCATGTTAATATCCTTCAAAAAACTTCTAATAACCTTTGGCATCGGTGCATGCCCATCCATGATTACTGTTCTAACAGCGTCAGATCAAATCAAAATAGCCTGAATAATTGATCAGCTATGATTTTATTACAATCCAACTGTCGCTAACTGCAGGCAATGTTGGACTGGACCTTTGAGTTTGCTGTTGCATGGAGGACGGTGTGATTGATAGGGATTACAGTTTGAGAGCATTGTGTGTCCTACGTCTGTAAAGACCTGCTAAGTAAATTTCACTATAAGGCTGTCGTGCCGTAAGCAGCGTGGCAAAATCGATTTTGGTAAATATATACATTGCACAGAAACACCCGCACAAGAACAACTTATACATGGATGCACACGCACGAAGAAAAGGTCACAGCAAAAAAAAAAATTACTTTGATGTCTTCTGGCCAAAACATGCACGGACACGGAATAGATAAACACTTGAACGGACACGAAGACACACTCAAACACACACTCTGATAAAAGTCATTCATCTCCCCTCCAAAGACAGGCATGCACAAGCCAAATGGAGTCGATGGGTTAATTAAGTCTTGGAGGGGTTTGATATTTTTAGACGTCTAATTAATGAACGGAACGCCAGAGGACAGGCGCAAGCTGTGGTGAGATTTGTTTAATTTGGATTTGCTGATAAACTGCATAGATTGTCGGGTGTCTCCCCGTGAAGATAAAAAAAAACAGGCTGGGCAGCAGAGCGCTTGTATTGACCGCAGCGATAACACACATGGCATCCCAGCATGCTGCAGTGAAGCTGCATTTAGACGGGCTGACACCAACCTTGACCTAAGAGAGATGAGCGTTTAAGCACAATGACAATATGTGCAGCTGGCACATGCAAGTGTTATTACACAAGAGTGAATGATTCGATTTCTAAATAAACATGTGACAGGTAGCGATGACGTAATTCCTTGAAAGCATGAGCCGAAGTTTGTGGGAGCTGTGTGAAAATTCACAGCTCAAGTGTGAAGATTCACATTTAAAGTTATGTTTTCCCAGTAGCAGGACGTTTACCTTCTTTAATTATTGAATTACACTCAAAGAAAAACACAACTAATTTGGAGGACGCTTTTTTTATGTGCTATCAAATTTGTCTGCAAAGGTAGGACCTCATATCATCACGCATATTGCACACCCAAGCTGTTTTGGCACTTCATTTTTCGCCAAACACAAGTAAAATACCTCATAAGCATCTCATGAAAGGACTGTGCACACTTTGGCATATTAGCTTTGTGTGTCTACCTTTACTTTCAGTGCTTTGATCTTTGGCTCTGTGGGAGGCGTGGGGATCGGTGTGTGTGTGTGTGTGTGTGTGCGTGTGTGTGTGTGTGTGTGTGTGCGCACGCGTGTGTGTGTGTGCGTGTGTGTGTGTGTGCGTGTGTGTGCCAGGTGGCGTGGCTGGGCAGGAGTCAGCCAACGCTCCTGCAGTGCAGCAGTGCATTT
>JAPQRN010000016.1:11365940-11377909 GCA_037367275.1 Coranthus polyacanthus | reverse complement strand
CACACACACACACACACACACATCCACTCATACATGCACTTGCTTTCCTGCAACCAGACATACCCATAAATGTTCAAAACACTAAAGTGCTGCAACTTCCACTCTCTTCCCCCAGATGACCTTGCTCATGGGCAGTGAAGACAGCTTGGCAGACACGGGAATGAAAAGAAAGAGTGCTTGTAAAGGATTGTTGTCGCTATCAGTCTGGGCAGGTTGTAAAGTGTCACAGTCTCGCCGACCTCTTGTCACAAAACTGCCCGCTGGTTCTTTCCTGGGCACCTTGGCTGCATTTGGTGCGATAGCCTCCCTGCTAAACTTTCACTGCTCCGTCAAGGCTTTTTCTCTCGCTCTCTAAATCCTTTGATGAGAATCTTTAACCATAATGAGGTCAAAATGAATCAATATATGAAAGAATTAGAACTGCACACCTATTTATTCTGTGGGCTTGAACCACACACGAATGGTTCGGCCTGGCAGCGCAGTCACAAACAACTGAAGCCTGGAGAGAATTTACTGGTTTAATTAGTCTTTTTTACTTCCCATTCCCTACAGTATAATTCCACAGAGTCAAAGCAATTGGCTATATTAGTTTGTCCTGCCAGCTTAAATTTAAAGCCCTTTTGAATTTCACTGTGTGCAGCCCATATTGATCCCGGTCATAGTGTTTTTACAGTATTAGAACTGTTCTTGGGTAATTCTCATTTGCTTTCCAGTCGGAGGTGTAAAGCGGCTGTTAGGTGCAACAAAAAGGAAACAGTATCTGCCCAAATGTCACGCTGAGAATTAAAAATAATTGGTCTTCCTTACAGCGAACACTTTACAACAAATCACAACACAATCACAACACCTTGTAAGGAGGCGAGACTACGGCCAAATGGAGAGGTTTTTCTATTTTACGCATCCTAAAATACAGAAAGAGGTTTCCAAGCAACTACACAATCATGCCGTAAGGAGAAAAAAGGCTAAGTAAGAGAAGGAGAAACTGAATAGGGGAAAAGACAGATTTACAGTATTTACATGAAGACGAGCAAAAAAAAAAAGAAGTTTATAACAAGTTGGTTGTGGGTGAACTAACAGAGAGAAATTCATAAGGGCCCATGGCGTCCCTTGGTACATCTGATCTCCAGCACAACATACTCGCAGAGCAAATCCTTGGCCTTGATCTGATAATGTATTCATCCATAATTAAAGCCTTCATTTCCATATCAGCCGGGCTTGCTCACACCTTCACCGCCAGTTGATCTCTTTTGTACCCTCTCTCTTTCTCGCTTTCTCCAGTTCATATGACGTGCGAGAGATACAGGTGCTAATTAGTTCGCGCAAAGACTGTTCTTGGCCTTTTCACAAGAATGCTATGTCTCGAAGAAAACGCACAAAGTTATATAAAGAAAGGCGAGGGGGGGGAATGTGCAGCGTGATATCACAGGTGTGGGGGGCACGGAAAGTTTGTTCAGGGAGTTTTCTCAGTAACTTGGGATTTACTTTGAGGTACGGCCGATGAGCTCTGTTTGTTTGTTTTGAGTGGGGCGGCACACAGATTGCGAGACACAAGTCAAACACAAGGCTTGTTTATTGGGACAGGGTCAATAGGGAGTCAATAAAGGGAAGTACACAATAATGTAGCGCTCACGCAGATGTGCACTGACACAGAGGAGACAAGATGTCTGCATACGCACGGGCAGGACTCTCACAAACGCACACACAGTCAGATAAAATAACACCAGAGCACACAACTGCGCTCACACAAATCCCAGCAACACACTCACATGCCCTCCGCTTCAAGCCTCATCTATGTGGACGATCACCAATTTCAGTTTACCTTCCGTTTGACTGGCACAATCCATCTTCAGCAGGGCCCCCTGCGTATAAGCAACCTCCCCACGGAGCTGATGTAGCACTTCTCAGAGGAGACGCGGTGCTGAGCGCAGGACTGGAGGAGAACTCATCAGCCTGGCAGCGAAAGCTCTGCCTGCCTCTTCAGTGGCTAATTACACCGCATTGTCACAGACATTCACAGTGCGCTGTGTGCTGCATATACACACGCATTATGTAACACTCTTGAACAAGCTCACATGCTCCTATGTCAATAATAATAGATGCGGTCGATATTCATGAATCACTAGAGTCTGTTGCTATACAGCACATTTGAATCTACGATAATGACTTTCTCAGTGACACTATATGGTGGAATATTATCATTTTTCTGATAATGCACTACACTGAGCTGCACCCATGTATTGCATCATGATGTGAGATAATGTGTGTGTGCTAATTTGACAGTTCAGGACTATTTATTCAATTGATTACAATACTGGCAATCATAAACCTACAAATGTCACTTCATGAGACCAGACAGGGAGCGAGCACCTCAATATAGTGCAATAAAAAGGAGGTCTTTGTCAAAAGTATTTATAATTCATCCTGTCTTAGCAGGGAAGCAGCAGGCGTCTGACATCAAACAGCGAGAGTCTGAAATCAAGCCAGCCATCAGTGTTTGTAGATGAAGACGCTGTGAGAACACTACCAACAGTTTTACTGGCGTGCGAGCTTCCAAACAAGGTTCATCAGAACAAATGGTTGAAAAAGGCTTTTAGTTTTGCTCCCGTGGTTGTACGAAGAATCAGCAGTGGGCGGTTGGTGTGACGCCGGTGCACTACGCGCGACCTTCAGTTACAGACAAACACTGTCATTCTGCAGCGAGTAAAAAGCCATCACATGTCAGGATGAATCCCCTGTCTATTCAGAAAATATATGAGTGTGTGTGTTTGTGTCTGCGTGTACATCCGTCAGACCATTGACGCTTCCGGCAAACACAGCTTACCGCAATGAAAGACTCGTAACAATGATGTAAATACTGCAAGTTCATTTTTGTTCAATTAATCTATCCTGTGTTATTGACATTTATAGCCTATGCGTATGTGTTTATGAGTTAATATTAGTTTGCACTGAGGTAGTCATGGCTTCTTTCAGCATGTTTCCTATCTCTCATGTTAAATTGTGAACGCCGACTACAACCGAGGAGACTGATGCTTTAACGATAGATTGAAAAGGGGGTTTGATTACCTTACTGTTTAGAAAATCAGGAGACTGTCCCACATGAGAAATGAATTAAACACTGGCTTTTCAGCTAAATAATTCTTTTATAGTAACTACTGATTTTGCAGAGCCAATCTTGCCAACTGTTATTGTTCATAAAGTAAGAAAGAAAAAATGATGAATGATGCGATAATGAATATTTGGAATATTAAATGATGACATAAACTGACTTAGACTTAGAAGACATAGCAGGAGTACCACTGACTCATGTTGTGCAGTAAAAGGGTAATGATAGAAAAATGAAAATTGCAAGTGAGGATTTGTGACGATCAAAAGCAGGTAAATGGAGCGATGACGGATGTCGTGCTTCAAAGTGTTAAATAACTGTACGGTTTGTTTTTGCTTGTTTTAGCTTTGAGTGGGCATTAAATAATTTAGACATGCTTTCTAAAATGCACTCAAAAGTTGGATCAAAAGCTGTATGTGCAGCACTTACAGCATATGTCGTATGTTGACATTAAATGCACGTAGGTTTATGCATATTATATGAATGCGAGCCCGTTGGTGTCAGCAGGACTGTGTGTGCACGAGCGTGCACTGTATTACAATGCGGAGGTGAACTTCAGCGTGTGTTCTATCACACTGTCTGAGCTTATTCATGTGAAGAAACATTTCATTCAGCAGTTTGTTTCCCATGTTAGTCCCAGTGCTCCCCACACATAACAGTGTGACAGAGAAACAGACAGAGTGGAGGATGACAGCGGAATGGACTGGGGCGGATGAAGGGGAGGAAATGATCAGTAAAATATCATTGCTTCTCCCTCAACTGCAAGGGTCCCGGTACTGATTTATAGGTGGTCTCTCTCACCTCCTGGGAAGCGAAGCAGGATGAAAAAAAAACAGGGAGATAAATATTTAAAGAGGAGGAGAGGACTGAACATACAGTTGAGGTTGGAAATTTACATATACCTTGGTTAAGTGCATTCAAACTCAGTTTTTCACAATGCCGAACATTTCAGTTCATTATACGTTACCCGCAGTATTAGTTCAGTTAGCCCCGTGTGAAATTTTGATAGCAGAGAGGATTTTCAATTTCAGCTTTTATATGTTTTAACAAGTTGCGTGAGTCCTGCCAGGAGGAATGGGTTAGAGTTGTGGTTATGGTTGTGCAACGCTTGAGATCATTTAAACGCAATACCACCAAATATTAACAGTGTATGTAAAGCTTTGATCATCTGAGAGTGGGATCAAATAAATAAAAGCTGAAATGACAGCTAACGGACCTAACAGAGGAAATATATATTGAAATGAAACGTTATGCATTGTGAGTTTGAACGCATGGTGTATTATGTAATCTTACAACCTCAACTGTATTAGCCTTGGAGTCTATCTGATAATGTTTCGCTCCTACACTACGCTGAAATGTGGTGTGACATCTGCAGAAAAGAGGTGCATGTGTGCAACAGAGAAGGACAAGAAAGGTTGGACAGATGGAAAATGATGGAGGGCCAAACTGAGAGGTGCATAGACAGAAGTAGACAGACAGACTTGTGCGGGGAGGATATTGATGGCCTCCTTCACGCCCCAGCAGCCTTCTGTTTTACTGACGCATCTATCAGGAGCGCTCGGCCCGTAGATGACCATATTGACACCTGCTGAGGGAGGAGGGTGTAGCCATCAGTGACACGTCCCTCACTTCTCCTTCCTCGAACATGTGCACATCTCCTCGCTCACCTCGTCTTCACACCTCCTTCCCACTGGGGGCAAGGACAGCGGAGCAACAACGACGTGATCTCAGCTGTTATTTATCACAGTGCATCTGAGGTTAGCGGATGTCAGAGTGTGATGAAGGTGCGCATGCAACAAGGCTAGAGGTCGTATCCCTTCAATGAAGTTGCTTTGTGGTTCTGACAGGTTTAAAGTCTTTCGCCACTAATCACAGTTAATCTGTCCAAGGGTAAATCATACCTAAGTGAGTGTGATATACTGCGCATATGTGTTATGTTATATGGCAGTCTTGACATCTGGGAGTCCGTCACCTCTGGGCAGTCAATTCACATTTAACGTAACTCCCTAAAAACCACAGTATATGAAGCGCTCTGACATAAATCTTGGAAAACGTGTCAGGCATCTCTACTACCCTATTACCTTCCCACTAGGTAAAATTTTAAAGGAATTGTGTCACTTTATAGAGAAGGAGACAGAGATAAAGCTTCCCGAGTTTTTACAAAAGGTAACAGGTAACAAGCGTGGAAAAAGAAGTGGAGGCTGTGTTTCTCAAAGCAAAAAAAAGAAACATTTTACTACACGTGTGAAGATCCTCTGTGGTGCTAATATAGCAACATAATAAATATCACAGTGATACACTGGTGTTGCTACACACCTATGATGCAATGCGCAGAGAAAGCATACACAGTAGTAACCTTTTTAATATGTGTTTTATGGAAATGGTTCACCAGAATGCAAATACGCATGAAATTAACTCTTCTAAATTTACCAAAAAAAAAAAAAAATAAAAAAAAAAAAAGCTGAATTGATGCCAGAGCTACACATCATCACTGTTTGTTTATGTGCTTCAGTGACTCATCATTTTAAAATCCCTTAATCCATGAAAGGCATTTCCCTGCACATCCCACTTTCACAGGCAAGAAAAAAAAAAAAATCATTAAGTCTCGTGTAATGATTTGGACAAGTGAAATGATCAGCTGATGTTTCATAACCGGTGTTGCTATGAATCAATACATGCAGTCACTGCACAGCTCGGTCACACTTGATTGCCCTGGACATGCATATGTTACTGTGCTCAATAACAGTGGAAGGAGAAACAGAAAAAGAGACACTGTCAAGCATGAAAGTAATCAGCAAGGTCAGTGACAGTGGTACTGGGGCTACTGTCTATTATTCTTATTCATTCAGACATTTTAGCTTTCCAGATATAAAGCAAATAAGACACAGAGAAAGGACAAAGAGGGAGAAGGGGTAACAGAGGCAGGAAGTGGTGCGTTTGCGCGCGGACTTCATCTGCAGGCACGTCTCATTTCCCCTTGAAACTACGGAAATATATGACTCTATTTGTTCCCAATTGTGTTTTTCTTGTGTCAGTAATTTTCAATTATGAAACAAGGCAGTAATGAAAATCATCCCACTGGCATCAAGGAAATGAGAGTTGACTGAAGTAAGTAATTTGGTTTGAATCGGAAAACTCATCTCACGGTGGAAGCAGAATTTGTCGACTGTTTTGACAGAAACCAAATTTTTGGGACCAAAACAAGATTGAATTGACTCATTAATTCGTGTTGTTTTTTTTTTGTTGTTTTACAAAACATATAAGTTGGGAATGTGTTCTGTTACTGACCAAATGTTCGCAGAGTTCTAAAAACGTTCAAGTCACATGTCGTGTCAGATTGCTGTTCTTTCTTTTTGATCAGGCATTTGACTCAAAATAACTAGGTTTTTAAGAAATTAAAAACATGGACTTTGTAGGAGAATATGTACACGAGATACTGGCCTTACAAACTCAGACACAACACATATTATAATGTATATAATCACAATGCATTAGCAAATACATTGATATTATAATTCATTCATTAAATCAGCTAATATCTTTGACATGTTATGACATTAACGTAAAGATAGTTAATTAGTTAATTTCATCTAAAAAAATGTAGAGCTGCAACAAATTTAACAAGTTTAATTCACTGAAACGAAAAGTAGATCCAATATATGTAACGCATTTCACAGTTCTTTACTATTTTAAGCCATTTTATGGAAGAAAACATAAGTCATTAATTGGCTGATCAGTTTGATGAGTAATCCATAATGATATTTAGTTTCTTAGATAACAGTATTTAGATGTTGCAGCCTCTAAATCATTAAACACTATACAGTTGCTAGAAAGGAGCCAAAGAGAAGAAAAGTCCAGCCACTCAAAGACCATAATGGACCTTAAAAAATACCAAAATTTAAGCAAGTTGTGCTGCTGACAAGGGACTAAAACATAGTTATTTAGAACAGAATATATATCTCATTCTTAAAATAAGGAAACATTCTTGTTATATTATGCAAATCACTGTTTCAGCTTTTAAAGGTTCAGTCTAGCTCTACATTAGCTGGAGGATATTATTAAGGCAGCGTTAGATATATTTTCTTAGAATGACAACACTTGGACAGTGACAAACACGCTCGACAAGATTATTTCTCGTTTTAGAAAAATGAAACCAATTTCCCGCAAATAAGGATTTTTAGAAATTCTTTTTTTAAAGCATAAATACTGTATGTAGAACAGTTCTATTTCACAGAAAAAAAAAACCCCAATGCCCCTCTACACCACCAGCCCCCAAACATCAGACACTCGCGCTTTCTCAAATGCTGGAGTCGGGCACTGGTGTGTGTGTGTGTGTGTGCGCATACATATATGAGTGTGTGTCTGACTCAAAAGCAATGGCACAGTGTCACCACAGCCATCAATCTACTTGCACTCCCTGAAGATGATGTCATTGGCACCGGGCCTGGCCGGTGGCCCACTGGACTGAGGGGACCAACTCTCATTAGCTCCCGTCCAGATTTATAAGGCTGCTGTGCTCATATTTTACACCGAGGGACACGGAGGGGACAGAGGGAGGGATAGAGGAGGGGAAAAAGATGGAGAGATGGAGAGAGCGGATGAGACTGAGAGCATTCACTGATAAATCACCCCGCCTGACTATTCACTCTTTAAAGAAAACTCTTCTGGCTATCAGCACTATCAGCAGCATCAGATACCACTCTTGAGTGTGTGTGTGTGTTTGTGCGTGTTTGTCCTTCTCACTCCTTTTTTTAGACACTGTATGCTGTCACCACAGACAGACGCACAATTCCCGTTTTAAAGACGTCTCGCAGTGGAGACATACGAGGCAAAGACACAACGTGCCATTTAGTCTCTGTTTATTTTCTGTATTACGCACACAACCTACAGAGGTCACCGCCTGTGAAGCTGAGCTGTGAGTCATCTTTTATGGTAAACAAACACTATTTACATCCTCAACAATTCGCTCTACTCCAACAGGCCGCCTCGCAATTCCATCACATCAAAGGGAAATTCAAAGAGCCGAGCATATGTGTTGGAAGCAGACATGACCGATAGCTTGGCAAGACAGGGAACCCCCCCCCCCTCCACACTCCCCTTTCTCCAAACTCCCTGTGCTTCTCTCTCTCTCCAAGTCATCATAATGTCACAACATTATTCCACGTGATTGGATGTCTATGTAGCGATGAAAGATTGGCACCGGGCTTCTCCACATGGCATATTTCAGCAGCTATACACCTGCTGTCTCTGGTGCAGCCTGCTGCGCCTGGGAATGGTGAACAGTACAGATGTAGTAGTGCGGATGCGTGCGTGTTTGTGTATGCATGTGTGTGTACTTTATGTGTACTGTCCAGGGTATTGCATTATGCTCCATCTCCTGGAATGGGCCTAATGGGCCGTGAGGAGAAAGCAGACGAAGCAGGCCCAGAGGCAGCGTACGATGTGTCTAACACCTGGTCAGCCATGTCACTGGACAGCCATATTGGATCTGTGCCGGGTCCTTCTGTCTCTTTGTTAACTAGTAAATGCATCCTGGGAAACAGGCAAGGTGTTTTTACTTAGAGTAAATTTTTAATCCAAATAAGTGTCTGCAGACAGACAAACTGTTATGCAAGATGACAAAACGTATTTAAGCCCCCCCCCCCAAAAAAAAAGAAGAAAGAGAGAATCTGTACAGGACAAACTACAAACTGACCACAAAAAAATGTCGCCATTGTATGTTTCTGAAAACTACAGATATCCATAATATCAGTGTAATTTGTCATTGAAGGATGTGCTGCTTTTTGCCTTTCCTCAGTATGCTGACGGTGGTTGAGGTGGATGGTGACTGGAGTTTGCATCCCAACTCCCGTTTTTGGCTTTAGGCAATAAAAGCCCTTTGGTTAGGTTTAGGAAAACACTGTGGGTTAGTTTAAAAATGAATAAATACATTGTGTGTCATTTTTAATCGTATCTCTGCACAGTTTGATTATATTAAATCAAGAACCAGTATAATAAGTATAATAACGCTGTAACAGTGTGGGGGCAATAATCAAAAAATATGACAACAAGTCCATCTGAAACATACTGCATTTTTCAGAATACAGGTATAAACGTTGTAGGTAAATACTGATATGCAACACATTTTTGTTAAAAAAAAAAACACTGATATTGTACATATTCATAGTTTTCAGAAACTCCATTCTGGCGACTGGGTTGGCACAACAATACTAAAGCATGGCATTTGTTCATCCACTACATACAGCAATAATGGATCATATACTATAAATCGATGAGTCTTGGCAGCTGAGGAAGAAGAAATAAGGAAGTACCTCTGATGGGCTGCAGTAAGGGAAACATTACATCCACACATAACGTAATGCATAACATAATAACACAAACATGCATAAATCATGCTTGACGGTCCAGGGTGAGGTGTTTGCTTACAGCATAATGAATGCATAAGGAGCTGTTTAAAAGCACAGATGCCTGGTGAATAAATGTAAACACTCTAACGCCTAGTGTTCAGCGGGTCTCCTCTGCAGCGTGACACTGGTTCCACTGACCTGCTACCACCACACTGCCTCCACCTTCCTCGTTCTGCCCCTCGCTGTCACTGGAGCTTAAAACTGTGTCACAGCAGCTTGAAGGAAAGACAATATAACTACAGTTCTCCTAGGGATATACCCATTAGATACTGCAGGGGTGGCTAACAGGGGTAAAAGCTTACAATGCAAAAGCTGACACGGGCTTGGCCCCTTTTTTTTTATCTGCATCCACTTTGAAATCAGAGCCAGAAGGGAAGACAGGTTTCTTCTAAGTATGTATCACAATGTGCTCACATCTAATCCATAATGCTCCATAAGCACCATACAATGTCTCAATTCATAATGATGAAATACTTGCTCCATGTCCTCACAGTAGCCTAGCAACCACAATACAGCTCTTTTTTTTTTTTTTTTTTTTTTTTTTTTTTTGGGGGAAACACGAATATCGGTACGCGTGTAAAGTAAGGAACGACATAGGAGAAGAGACGAGGGAAAGATAGAAGAGAGAGCGCGCATATGTGTGACAGAAAGTGACATTAAAGGAGTGAGAGACAGAGACAGAAGAGAGAAAAAAAAAAAACAGGTGTTGAAGTGGCTTACAGCTGCTAAAAACAGCAGACAAGCCCCACCGGCCTTAAAATACGAATCTTGAGGGACTTGCAAACTCTTTTACACAGACATTTAACATACACAAGACAAAAAAATGCAGTTATGCGAAATACAGGGACACACACACACACACACACACACACACACACACACACAAACCCCAGCTCTCCCGTATTTGAAGACATCCCGTTGCCATGACGATGGGCCAGAAGGAGGAGCAGGCGGTTGAGGTGTTTGCGGAGTCTCCTTCCTGTGTTCCCTTCGCTAAAGTGTTTTCCCTTTTGCTCTCTCTCACTTAGAGCAGATGCATAAGCATAAAACTAATCCGCCATCTCCACCAAGACTGATTTAATGTGGCCCACTTCCATTCCAGATAGGAAGATGCCGTGGAGGGAGAGGACGCTCTTCACTCTATTCAACCCGTGGCCCTCTCTCGGATGTTTTGATTATACTTGAAGTCAAGGGCTGAGTCTCGGGGAGGGTTATCTCAGACGGAAAGATGAATATTACATCATGTGAGGTCATCCTCAATAGATATGCTTATGAGTCACGGAGTCATAGCAGCTGTATTTGCAAATGCGATAAATATTACATCGATGGCCTCTTTTATGTCCTCTTTACGACTTCATAGCCCTCGCCATCTATCACAGCATGTTATTTCATTCATGGTCGGATGGTGTGAGAACTGCAGAGATTAAATCATTCACTTATTCATGCGCCCGTTTATTTGGTTTAATCTCCTTGATTCGAACAAAGAGTGAGCTCATCCATAGGAGTGGTGGGCAAGATAAATGTGAGAATAGCATGCTGATGTGGATTGTGCTCTATGAAAAGTCCCACTGTTCCCTCAGCATTGATCAGTAAGCCCCGTGGATAGATGGGTAGTGGTGTGCAGCCAGTCATGAACTCCTAGGTGGATATCTGCGCTAACACATTCCAGATATATATATAGAGCGTATTAGCATGTGTCCTCCCACATTGTAAATCAGATATATAAGCTACTATGTGCCAGCACGTGAACATTATGGCTCTTTAAAGCTTTTGACAGGCCCTCTTTATACAAATTTATTCAGTGCATATATTTGACAGACCATTGTTTCAGTCGTGCTCCTTAATAGACTGAGAGCACTCCAAAATTACTTCTGGGGTATATTAGGCCTGACCTTGTATTGTGAGCGCCTGGGTTAACAAGTTCTAACTAGCAGGCCGACAGCAGTGAAGTCCATCATAGCTGTCTTTAAGGAGCCATGACTAAGTGGTAACTGGCTTCAGATGGGGCCAGCTCAGGTTTTAGGGGACTCGACTCTCTACAGAGAGCTGAGAACTGACAGTGAAAGTCTGTAGTAAATAAAGCACTTGCGAAAGGACAAGGATGTCAAACTTTGCCAATTTGCTAAATAAGCTGTGGACTGCATGCATGAACTGGAATCAGAAAGAGTGGATGATAGTGGAGAGTGATGCCCTGGCCGTTGAATTACGATGTAGTATCATAGCGCAAAGAGAAACACACATCAGTCAGTCAAACCCGTTCTCACTGCCAAGTTGTCACATGCTGCCGTTTGGTCGTCTGGGTAAACTTCTGGATATTGTCTGTATCTTTGACATATATAAACATATCACTACCTTGGATAGCACCTTATATCTATGCATTTATTCCAGTGTGAGGTATCCGTATAACTTCAATTTTCGATCGGAATTGACGACATGGGCCAAGGGATGTGGACTTACAC
>JAPQRN010000016.1:11336714-11360579 GCA_037367275.1 Coranthus polyacanthus | reverse complement strand
AAAAAAAGAAAAATGCATCATTCAGCAGGGCTTCTGGGACTCACCGTGTGCATACCTCACACTCAAGCTAAAATTAACACCAAAGAAGAACCGAGTATTCGGAAACGTCACACTGCAAATATTGGTGAAGGCTAAATCTATGAAAACGGCCTTTGTGAAGTTACATTTAGGTCCGTCACAGTCATTATATAATCAGCATGTCACGACTATTTGAAATAATGGTGATTTGTACTTTACATAAACGTGATAATCATTTCCATTCACCTGAATAAAAAAAGTTCAGTGAAACTAACAGCAATAACATATTTGATCATTATTTCTACATCGTGCATCGACTGACTTTTTAAATTATGGCCGATTATGGTTTATTTCAATTGTGCACGTCGGTTGAATATTTCAGTAATCTGCTTTGTACGTCATGTCACATCTGACATGTTCAATTGTTATAAAAAAAAAAAAAAAAAAAAAAAGGCAAGCAGAAATATAATTACATATGTTTCAAAAATCCTTCATTCCTAAAGTGTATGTGCATAATTAAACTATTATTAGACTTATACTACAGTGGTTGCATAAAGTCAGAGAATAATATCATTAATCTCAGTTATTTGTATGACAGTTAATTGTCGAGTCAAATTTCAATATTGTGACAGCTCTGGGTACAGTGATCAGCTGAAAACCCCTCAGTCTTGGAGTAATAATGTCACTCCTTTATTTGTTGCTGTAGGTGTCTGACACTCGGCTATAGTACACAAGACTTGAAGCATACGAGTACTTACATAAATACCATTGGGCCAATTCAAACATTAGCATCTAACTCCAGCATGGCTTTGTCAGTGCGGACTGGCCTTGAATGACACTTCAGTGGGACAAGTCATGTCTTGCCTGACACAACAAGCTGCTATTTTTGGAATAGGTTAGTGGATCGCTTTGTGGCTCAGCTAAGATACCCGTTGTTCTCAACAGCCAGGCTCAATAGGCCAGTCTAACAACCGGCACTTCAAACAATCCTCAGATGGTCTCTTACGCCCTGTTTTTGTTTTTAATGTTAGGGTCTGTGAAGGCATGTTGTAGAGAGAACACCAGCAAAACTTGTGATAGAATGCATTAATACTATCGAAGCGAATCTATCGGTTTGTTTGTGTGATTCCATTTCGGCTGCTGTCAAAACAGCACGCTTGCGGTACGTGAGCTCGCCTCTTTGCAAAAATCAGACAGAATGAGAGTGAGCGGGAGATGTTCGGAGTGAACGTACAGCAGTAAAAATCCGCGCTGGAGTCTTTCAAGACGTCCGGAGCGATATTAAACTTTGCTTGTGCTTATACTGCAGAAAAATATACTGAGTAAACAAGTGGAACGAGAGACTCAGGACTTTGATGAGAAAATGAGTGTGTATCTTCGTGGGCGTGGGTGGGTATGAGAGGGATAGAAAGCAAACAAAGTAAACTGGAAGCAAGTAGCAGTAGGTGAAGTCCATGGCTTACTGCTAACAAGCTCATGTGAACGCAGGATTGGTCTGCTGTGACTGGTTATTACTTTATTTGGCAATGGGATGGATGGGCCGCAGTGACGGCTCTGTGGGTTAGCTGTCTCTTGCACCACTCTTGAATCAAACACGCGACGAAGCACAAATGTCAAACATGACAACACTTAAGAGGAAAGTACTGAATCTTTTACTTCACTGCATTTATCTGACAGCTTTAGATTAAACTGTGTATATAAATTCAGCTGAAACGCTTGGTTGGCTGACCGGAAATTAATCAGAAACTATTATTGATAATGGCTAAAGTCATACACAAATTTCATGGTTCTAGCTTTTTAAACAATTGCAATTGCTTGTTTTTCCTTTGGATTAGTTGGCTGGACAAAGCAGCATTGTGATTGAGCCGCTTTATGTTCTGACACTATTTTCTGAATTTCTACAATCCACACCTTTTAGGTGGTACGGAGACCCACTATTCATGTTTTCAGCCAAAATCTCAATTCACAGGTAACATGGTGAATCTCGTGACTACCTGTCAGCCACGAAGCAGAGCAGACAAAACAAACACAAATTACCTGTATGTTTACACTGCTGACATTTAGCCAACAATTATACCCACCGAGGAGGATTACAAACAGACATATTGAAAGCCAAGGAAGGCAAATAACTGGTTGTATTTTTATCTATGGTGTATTGTTGTACTTCTTCATCCACGTGAAGTGTGTTAAACAGAGACAATCATCACAATTAGTGCGCTACGTTAGCGGTATTAGCACATATTTCCACAGAGTAGCATCTAATGAACCAATCACAGTTGAGCAGCAAAACAGCCAATCCATTATCAACCCTTACTTTGAGGGAGTGGGAGTGTTATAATAAACCACTGTGAAGGCAATGAATGGCTTGTAAAATTGAGTTCCTGAAGGCTGTTGGTCTTTTAAAGACACTGGTCCCACATTGATTCATTTAAAGTCTCCGCCGCCAGACGTCAGGCAGAACTAAGGTAGAGAAATTATCTTAATGCAATCATATGTTGCTTGTGTTAGGTTCTAAATTGTGGCATTATATCTAATCTCTTTTCATTTCATTTCATGCTTAAAAGTAGGGATGGAGTCATGATTCTGAAGCACTACAGAATTGTAACATCTGGATGGTTGCTCGCTGCTTGTGTTACACCAGACACTAACCAAGACAACTACATGTTCGTGTTAATGCAACGCACAATGTACAGTGTAACATTGTACCGGACATCAGTGGAGAGGGCCAGTGGAGAATTGCAAACATCAGACACACTGTAAATGCGTCAGATTTGGAATAGATGTCTGATCAGAGACTCGCTAAAAAGGTCATTAACGGGGACATTTAACATGGTCATCCCTGGGTTAATGAGTTGAGATGTGATATTCAGGAGATTGGGAGCTAAATGTTTCTCGTGTAGAGAAAAATGATCTGTTGATATATAATATTAACAAAAATTACAAACGTGCTGTCTCATAAAGAATACTTACAGCAGAACCCTATGTGAAGTATCATTTAAACAAAAGACAAGATCCTCACATGCACAGATGCGTTCAGGAACATTCCCATTAGCCATAGAGAGTGGCAGGTTTAATGCCACTTCAGAGGAGGTCAGACGGTTTGTTGTGCGAACGAGGTGAAATTGAGAGAAAGGTTAATTTTTTTGTTTTAGTGTCCTGTCTACGGGGGGCGCAAGTGGCGTACTCTTTAGCAAAACGCAGTTCATTTCGTTGATTTCTTTTGACACATTATTATGAAAAACTGGAGTTTTTGTGCTTGTGGAATGCAACCTTTTCTGAAGCAGATTTTATTTGTCAAGCTTGGGAGAGAAGACAGAATATTTAGTTTAAAATCGGTTGAAAGAAAAAAAAAAAACACAGCTCATCCGGTATCACACTCAACTGAGCTGCTGGGGCTATAGATAATCAAACCGAATGAAAAAGACAATGTTTGCACAGACTTGAGCGTGTGGAGTCTTTATTTCATTCAGTTCAAGTTTACTCAATTTTGAAACGTGACCACTGCAACGAGATTTTTGGTGTCATGTAAACCCGTGAGGGTTGGGCACTTTGTGTGCTTGACACAAAAGTCAAAGACTTAATCAAGTACCTTAATACAGCTGTTGTTCCAATAAATGAGGCCATTAGTAACACCTACAGAAGTTGTGTGCTTGTGGCATTGTACGTGGCACGTTAATCCAGAAAATAGACACTTTTGAAAATGTCCATGAATTTTGGCAGATAAGGGAAATTGAAGCGGGAATGTGAAGTTGTACACTGCATATAGGAGCACCGAATCTTAAAACAAAACCACTGACATGTAAAACTTCATTAATAATGTAGAAATTTTCAGAGAAAATGCTCATGAAAAGTGTCCAACTATGACATCTGCTGACCAAAACCATCAATGCACCAGCTGAGAATCCCACTACAGTGCGGGTCGTTTTTTTTTTTTTTACACTGTTGGCTAATCTTAAAAGTGTGGCACAATCCTGTCCTTTTCAAAGTGCCTGCAAACATGGCTCAAGTTTATTCAACTCTGCATGATTCTATATCAATATCAAAAAGCACTGACTGAACAGCAGAAATGTTAATGCTTGCATATTTCAACAATCACTGCCACTTTTTATGGGTAATCAGCAGGTAATCAAACTATTGGTAAATTGATGTTTTCTCTAGAGAAAAATATAACAAAAAAAAAAACATTATTGAGCCAATCACTGTGATTAATGCACGTTTAGTTTGACTGGGTGTTAAAACCAGCTATAAATGAGCAGCTGAATGAGCCCCATTTCTAATTTAACTGCATTGTATCGATCAATATTGTGTATGTTTCATACTTTCAGGAAATAAGTAAACACACCGACGTGGTTCTATAAGTCATTAGAGTCCTTATCAAACTGTCATGTGTGATAATGAGTCTGGATTTGGCATCATGCTGAGTGAATTGGCTTCAGCCGAGGCTTGAAGTAATGCGGAGAGAAGCCCCCGAGAGAGGGTTGCAGGGATCAAACTGAAGGCAAAATAAGCTGCACTGTTGCGGCATCCCTCCACCCACACACTCACTCTGCTCACTCACACGTACGTACTCTAGTCATCTCTGCTGGAGATGTGTACAGTATACGTGTGCGATCAGTGTGCATCCGTGCGTGCGCGTGCGTGCGTGGATCCCGCCGGTTGCCGCCATCATTCACTCTTCTTCTTGTCATTCTTTAACCCCCTCTCTCGTTCGTTCTCTCAATCCCTCCCACCTTGTTTTGATCTCTTTCTTTTCTTCTCTCCCACTCAATCTCCATCACAAAACAACGCGCTCATGCACCCATCTCTCCACCCACGCACGCAGTTGGCACGGGCGAGTCCCCGACAAGCAGCATGGTTTGGCGTGGGGTTATGCAAAGAAATACAAAAATCGGTGCGGCACAACCGCCTAATGGTGTCTCCATGGCAACTAAGGGAGCAAGGCCCTGCGATGCGGTGTCAAGCAAACACAGGATTTTCAACCTTTGCAAAGAAAAAGAGCTGGGTGTAGTAGTGTTGCTTATGGTAGTGGGAATGTGTTAAAAGCAGAGGTAAACTTAGTCCACATTATAACTGCATTTAATATACCTTTAGTGTGCTATAACAAATATGTATCAGCATAGTATGGAGAATATCACTTTAACCTTTTAACACAGGGAAATCCCTTTTTGTTTGCGCTAATTAAGCCTCAATCGCAGAAAATAATCATCTTACCCCATACTGCCCAACAGTAACAATATTTTGTATCCAACTCCTGTGTAATATTTAGAATGAGTCAAATTTAGCATTTCCATAGCTTTGTTAAAACTATCGCCGTATGGAAATTTCAAATGCTTTATGCGTCAACCACAATCAGCCTTATGTATTTTGCTATTTTAACACACTCTGGACTGGAATTCATGAAAAGCGTCTACATGGATGAAAGTTTGGCTGTACAGGATTTATACATAATCGCAGCAGAACTGACTTTTAAAAACCCCAAAGAAACTTCAGCTGTGATACTTTTGGTATGCACATAACAGGTTTAGCATGCAAAATGTTCTATATATTACACAGCTATAGAACGGAATAATGTGCAGTGACAGTCCATTTTGGTACATCATGAGGTAAGGAGGGCGGTCTGCCAGAGCACACAGCAGTTTATCATCCCATGACTTGGTGTCTATCAGAGGTGTTAAGGTGTGTCAGAAAACTGCTGCACAAGGCGAAGGGGGGGGGGGGGGAGAGAGAAAAGCATCGCAGCTGGAGCAGCTCGTTCTGGCGTAACTTTTAAGAAGCAGGCCTGAGCAGTGCTTTCAAGTAGCAAAGAGGCTGTTCTGTTTCAGTGCATGACTCATTTGGCTTTAATGCTTTACCTGTGGCTCAGTGGCTGAGTGCTGGGCTCGGGCTGCAGTGCAACCTCCTGACTGCCCAAACGGAGCAAGAGAGACAGAGAGGGAAGAAAAAGAAAAAAAAAACAAAAAAACACCAACATAAAGCAGAGAACAAGAGAGAGGAAAAAGAGGAGTAGAGAGAGAGCGTGTGTTGGTGAGTGACAGAGAGTGAGAGAAGGGGAGAGGGATGCTGAGGCTCCAGAAGAGAGGCCTTTCTTCTCTTGTTTTTTTTTTTTTTTTTGGGTTCAATTCAAGATTCCCCGTCGGGAGCGAAGCCTGCTCTGAAGAGGCGACTGTTCAGAACCTCACTGGCATCCCGCATGTTTGCATGTGTGTGTGTATGTGTGCATGTAAATATATATATATATATATATATATATATGTGTGTGTGTTTTTGTGTGTTTTCTAAAGAGACAAGGGTTGACAGAGTCAGTTGGACACTGATTGTAGTCAAACCCGACAGACAGACTGTGCACGCTTCACATATGTACGTCGAATAGAAACACAACAAGTTACAGACACACATTTGACATCAGCAGCTGATCATCTGCAGTCTGTGATCTGCTTTATCCCATTTTGGAATGCCAAAAACTGACCAATGGCTTCAATCTAACAGGCGTGGTCACCATCTGTGTACCTCCCAATAGCTCAGGCATTCATCCACAGCTCATCGTCCTCGTACGCAGCCAATAAACCGGGCTTTCCCTCTGTCCTCCAAAAAAACACACTACTTCAGCTTTCATCCATGTGAGATGGTGAAATGTTGAACCATGACTAATTCTTTAAGCCGTCACCTGTCTCTGTCATCTTTTCTTTACATTCCTTTTAGTGCAAGGCGATACAGTCATAAAAATGGATCATATCATTCCATACCGATAATTATCATGATTAACGTCAAATGATTATTTCTCCCAAGTGTAAGTTTGATTTTTGATCGTGAGTGAAAGTTGACGAAACCGGACGGTTATTTGTGGTCTTAAACTATAGACGTAGCAAGACGAAAAACAGCATAAAAGACGAAACGTGATGAAAACATGAAAACATACTGACACTATATATTTACATCAAAATATACATGATGTAAATGAAGTAAAGCAACAAAACATGGAAATATTTTCTAAGCATTTTAGCTGACATGTAAACAAAACACACTCTAAAGAGAAAACATAAAATATATATTGTGATTATCATTATCACGATAATGACTAGAATTATCGTTTTATTGCCCAGCCCTTATTCTTTCGCAGTAAAGTTCTTGAATCTGCAATAAAGCCAGGACAACATAATATCTCTACGTGCATTGGTTCTGTACCGTTTTGCTGTTCCACTAGCCAGGATCCGCTGGCCCTGTTGACCTTAACATGTGCAAATTGACATGCGTGACCAGCAAAACATGAAAGCTGAGCTCTGCAAACGTAACGGAAGCAATATCATCATAAGGACTTTCAAAGTACCTTTATTTCATTTAGAATTTGTAACATCAACCTTCATACAAAGTTGAATGGGAGATTTTGTTCCCATACATATTATTTGAAGGTTCGGTGTGTAATCTTTAGTGGCATCTATTGGTGAAGTTGCTGATTGCGACCAACCGAATAGCCATCGCCTCACCCTCCACTAAAAATATGAAAGGCTCTTGTTAGGACCAGTGTTTGGTTTGTGCGCTCTGGTCCACACTCCAACACAGTGGGTGACAATCATGTACCTTAACGCTGCCACCCATTATAAAGAAGAAGAAGAAGAAGAAGAAGAAGAAGCTCGTTCTAAGCTACTGGCAGCACAACATGGTGGACTCCACGGAGGGGACCTGCTCCCTCTGTGGATATAAATAGCTTTTTATTAGGTAATGAAAACACAACAATTCTTATAGTCGGGTGATTCCCCTAAATCTTACACACTGACCCTTTGAGTTAAATTCTGTTAATCAGCAGTGCTGTATGCTGATTGCAGTATTCCATATGTGGTTTGAGAGCTATACAAAAGGATAATAGGCTGTCGAATTCCTTCATTGCTGTTACTTGTTCGCTCTGATTTGTTTATCGCTGACGGGTGTTTTCATTGTTTGTGAGCTTCAGTGTTTGAGCGTCCATGACTGCTGCTGTCAAAAGCTGCTGCGAGTCCATTGTCCCAGATTTCCAGTGTGAGCCGCATAGAACGCCAGGACCTGTTCCTCCATCTGTGCATTGTTTTAAGCACTGATCCCTGAGTGTGTACATAAATATGAGTTTGTCTGCTTTTTAGTCTTGAGTGTGCATAATGAAAAATAAGTAAGTACTGATGATAAGTAATAAGTACTTTTCATCTTTAACTGCGGTACTCAAGATTGGTCCTGGTCTTCAGACTGGTTTCAAGACCACTTTTTGAAAATCTTGGTCTCTTTTGGTCTGCATTTTTACTTGGTCTTGTCTCGGCCTCGGACAAAGAGGACTCAGGATTTTATTTGAAAACCAGTCAAGACCACGACTGCAGGAGTATCACTAAACTGCCACTGCACTGTCTTGATTTATTTGTTAAAATCATTACTGTAATTTGACCATAAATCTTCTCCTTTAGGTGTAAAACGTTTTTGCCAATTCTTGATTTGGCGTACGCACTGGAAACTTACACACCTACCACCTTTAGAAGCTCTAACACCTTAAAGATGATTGTTATTTCAGTGCTACGGTAAGAAAATGAACTGGTTTTGTCATATCGTAAGCCGTGTAATACTTGAAAAACCTGTTTCCCATGACTTGGTCTCGTTTTTAGGTGGTCTTGACTACGACACTAGGACTTTTTATTATTTATTACATCGTTTATTAGTAACAATTATAAGAATAATAAACTTTATTTATACGGCACCTTTCATATCCAAACTGTAGCTCATAGTGCTTTGTAGAGAAATATAAAATGTATGGTTCTCTGTGAAATGCAATCTTGTTCCAATGTGTGATACAAGTATGTGATGTGGTCACAGTTGAACTTACATGTCAAAAAGCCACAAGCATAACTAAACATGACACACACACACACACACACACACACATCATGTTAATCAACCAAATGATAACACATTACATAAGCCAGCTGTTTCTGCAATCAAATTCAGCTGCCACTCAAGAATCATTCATCTTGCTTGAAAGTCAGTGTTGCAGCGTCATTTTCAAAGGGCCACCAGCTGTATCTGTCTCCCTCCTGCTTCATCCCGATTCCCTGTCAGGCTTCTGAAAGGGACGAGCCCAACACAGCAGGCGTTTGACGAGGAAATCTCCACCCTTTCACCATCAGCGTGGTCATTATTTACTGTATATTACACTTGTTTGGTGCTTGATTACAATAGAGAACAAGACATGAATGGTCAGTATGATGTTTGTGTGCATACAGTAAATCGACCTGTAATGTGGATAAAATGTAGTCTGGCTGCTAATATTACTGAGACATTAAGTACATTGCTCGGTGTTGAATCTAATTCTAATACCGCCACCAAACTGCAATAATTTGTGCAGTTACACTGATCATAAAGCTCATGTGCACAAAGACAAAGTGCAGTTACTACTTTCATTATACAGTTTCTGCAGATTTCTTTTGCATCTGCAGTTTTTAATCTGAAGTACTTTTCAAGGTTGTGGCAATAAAACATTTAATACCTATTAAATAAATTACTAAAAAAAAACAACAATTTTTAGACCTTTTTTTTTTTTTTAAAGAAAGAAAGTTAGTTGCAAGTTAGAGCAACTTTGCAGCCAAAGCCACATTATGTATCTTTGTAATTTAAAATCCAAATCATTATGTTATCTGTAGGAAATGTAATTGTAAAAAAATCAGGTTATTCTCTGTTTAAGTGATTAATAAAGGATTTCAATCGATCAAATGCTTCATTGTATGATCATTTGAGCAGCTGAGGATTCACCATTCTGGGTTAATGACAATCTAGCAGGACAAACGATTGCTTTAAAGTGACATGAACCTGGAATTTCATTTTAATTAAACCGCCTCACTGCCTTAAACATGCACTGTGAGCCTGCAGAATGGATGTGCTGGAGGGAGGTGCCCATTTTAATTAATGAGTGTCACTTGAGAGGGGTGGGGGAGCCATGGGAACCACTGGGGGTTGATTATTGGTATGTCCAACAGCTGAGCGGGGACAATTTGTAGTGATTACTAACAATGGTGCCTTTGTTGTTGAAAACTGAAAATCAGATGTTCAATTAATACCAAGGGAGTCCTTATTTTAGCATCTGTGGTATTAGTGACACAGTTGTTCAAGCAGGAGAGAACATGTCAGACACTGACTGCAGCTCCGATCAGAGAGATTCATCTGCACCTGCACAAACGTCACCAGACAAACTGCTGGAAGTTACTGTGGATTACAAGCATCTGTTCAAATAGGTTTGCTGATACATGAAGAGACTCTCTAACTAAGCCTACACTGGCCGTTTGCAGCTTTGGTGGGAGAGAGTGTGTCTGCAGTGCAGCAGTGGACATGAACATCCAGGGCATCTCCTAACCGGCTGCAGCAGCTCTGTGCTTCACCAGGCACAGTGATTTACACCGGGGGCGAGAACCTGAGATCCCAGGTTGTAAATCGTCACCAAGTCACCACCCACCGTCGAATGCCACCCAGTACATGATGAAGAGACAGAAACGCACCGTAGCGGCGTGTTTCCCAAAAGTGGCTGTGTGCCGCTCATGCCTAAGGTCGTCACCATTGTCACGGGATGGCAAACAGTTACATAGTACTGAAAGGAAAAACACACAAACACACACGGCTGTGCAAACATGCTCGCACACATATGTGCTCTTTTATGTTGAACCCAGAGGAAATACACTTCATTCACAAAATGAAGCAGGAGCAGCCCACGCAGAGCTCACCCCTTTCTGAGAGTTTACATTAGACGCATGCAGCCGCCCACACAGCTGCATGTACACGCTCGCACGCACACACATGCATAGTGTAGTGGGGTGTCACAGAATCTCCTGTGTTATTATGTGTGGTGCACTATACTCCTCATACAGTACCACCAAAGGGTTTCCCTTAAAAAGAAAACAAAAAAAAAAACTGACCCCCTACCCAGCAAAACACCCTCCATGAGATTCAATTGCACATTAATACAGCTACCACCCCTCCCTGGTACCAAATTTACTGTAGATCAGATCATGGATGACAGTGTGTAAGTATGCAAATAATGTACAGTAAAAGACGGTAGACACTTGTAATTGTGCCACTATAATGTTTTAGGGGAGCCAGTGATTTCAAGTTGGTGCAGTAGATCAGATTTTTTTTGCAGAGCTCTTTGAAAAATATGATGGAAGCTCAGAAAGCCAAACGACAAATTCTATCTTATGAAGCACCGAAGCACACAGACATACACGTTAGAGCATGCCAAATATTAACCATGCCCTACATTGTACCTGTTTTCACACAACTTCTGCCAAAATATCATCTTATTAGGACGTGTCAACCACCCTCAGGGAAAGTGAGCAAAATGCACTCCTCTGTCACCGTTCCACCACCACATCAAATGCAGTATAAAAGATCCAGCCAGAGAAAGAACGTACCTGACACAGGGTCTAAAAGCAGGAGGCATCTAAGAGTACGAGCTTGTCTGTCACCCGGAGACAGCAGAAGATCACAGTCATATGTGCAGGAGATGCTGAATGAAAGACTTCCTGAGCTCTTCCTCTCTCTCTCTCGTCTTTCCTATGACTTTTTTTCCCCCTCTTACATTTATCCAGACCCTCTGACGATACGCGGGGGGGGGATGGGGGGGCAAAAGTACGAGGGTTAAAAAGGAACGAGGGGTGGGAAAATAACAGTGAGATGCTCAGATCTCCTCCACTGAGACGAGTTGTGAGCGCACCACCGTAAGGACCATCCACTGCAGCAGAGCAGAGTAGAGCGCAGCGAGAGAGGG
Source organism: Coranthus polyacanthus (assembly GCA_037367275.1). NCBI lineage: Eukaryota > Metazoa > Chordata > Actinopteri > Kurtiformes > Apogonidae > Coranthus > Coranthus polyacanthus. The sequence continues at coordinate 11,348,797 of JAPQRN010000016.1, read as the reverse complement.
AGAGGAGAGAGGAGAGGAGAGGCAGGCAAAACAGGCATTTGCTGCTGCTGGTTCCAACAGCATGACTGGAGCGAAAATGTGGAAGTGGAGTGTGGATCCTGGACTTCTTTACTGAGCGTTTACCCAAACAGATGGAGAGTAACGGAGAGAATGGGTGAGAGGCAAAAGATAGAAACAAAAAGAGATAGTGTGAGGCTTTTTTTTATGTTTGTTTGTTTTTTAAACACCTCCATGGTGTAATATGTTTTCTCTCTCTGATTCTGTTACTGTACGCTTACCATCATTCTTCAGATTCCTCCGTAGTGGATGAAGGCATGAGAGGCCTTGCTTTGAAACTGTTGATCACGTCAAGAGCTAAACGTGGAGAGAGCGTACCCAACCGTTATCAACGTCGACGACCTTTCAACCGCTTTCGACCGCTTTCAATAACATTGCTTCTTAACGTGTGATACGGAACGACCTCAACGGTATTTTGTCACCGGTTCTTCAGAATGTAGCAGACGCGTGCGCTGCATGAAAGGAATTTCGAGGAAGTAAAAAGTAAGCTAACTTGTTCTTAATTAAAGGGTGGCACGGTGGTTCAGTGGTTAGCACATGTCGCAAGAAGGTCCTAGGTTTGAACCCCCTCCCACAGTCAAAAGGCGATGATCTTCAATAGGTTCATTGGTCACTAGGTGTGAGAGTGAATGGTTGTCCGTCTCTATATGTCTACCCTGCCTTCGCCTGATGTCAGCTGGGATAGGCTCAGTTTTCTATATTGCTGCACGAGGCTACATTTTCATCAGTCAGTACAAGCAGTCGGGTAAATCTGAACTCCCTTTTTACCGGAAAGAGAGAGTTTGAAAATCAGACCACAACGGTCAATAAAATAAACTGCATCTTTTCAATACCAGTGTGCGATCTGTGCGATCTCCCTCACCGCGTAAAGATTGCAAAACCAAAACACGAATCCTTCTGCGGTGCGTTAGAAGCAGAGGCGTGAACATTCGCTGGCCTCGTGATTCGATTATGATGTCGGCATCGTGATGCATCTTTGAACCGAGAAATTTCCACACCTCTACTATTTAAGGCAAAAAAAAAAAAAAAAAATCTTAAAAAAAATGTACAGTGAAGTTGAATAACTATCCAAATTATCCACATGGAGTATTATGTCACAACGGCATAAAAGTGGATTTGAAAGCATGTCAGATTTTAAAGGGAATACCCTCCAGCAATGGGGCACATTTTAGCTATCAATCAATCTCTGTTATGGAGCAATTGGACCACTCGGCTGAAGTGCCTCTTGCTCGCTGTAACAGGGGAGCAGGCTTTTAGTTGCAGTCCTTCGGCCCCAGCAGGGCTCAAGGTCGCTTGGCAGAGCTGCTTGCCGGCAGCCCAAATCCTTCAATGATTAACAGCGGCAGACAGGACGGAGCAGCTGTCAATCCAGATCTATAGTCTCGGCCAAGAGAGTCGGCCAGCCAACCACCGTGCATCCTAACGGTGCTCAACCAGGTGAAGCTGGGATTTATGAGCCTATAGGAAAAATTCATTCCCCGTTCACCGGCAAGGAGGGTACATGCATAATATTGATATTGTTTCTTGCCTCCCGCAAGTAAAAGAAAAATTTAAAAATAATGGGGGATGAGGCAAAGAAGGGAAGCGCTGTCTGGTTTCTTTATGAAGCTGTAGCTCTGGCAGACGGGACGATAGGACTATATTTGTCAGATGAATACTTACACAGTAACGTTTTTTACTTTATCTTTAACTGCCGTCTTTTATCATTTAAATTATTTCAATAAATCCCGGTTCGATAATGGTACAGCCACGTGGGCCACTTCAGAATGTGGATTCAAAACTTGTAGGTGAAAAGTAAAACATGCACCTTTCATTTCATGACCTTATGTGAGCCCAAACGTTTTATATTAACTCTACGTTCTCTCTCCAGTAATCTTTTGTCCGTCTGCTTCTACATTTTTTTCCCCCTTCCCTCTCTTCATCTTCTTTCTTATCCTGCCCTCCTTTTCATCTTTTCTCTTCTTTTTTTTCTGGGGCATTATCATTCTTTCAGCTCTCCAAGTCCTGAATCTACAATACCTCTACTCTCCTGTGTCGGATGTTTTCCTCGGTCGGCTGGAAAAGCAGGCCTTCCTCTTTGTGTATAACAAATCTCATCTCACAAAAATATTCATTTCACGGGTCGCTGTCCCATACAAGCCAATATCCACGCAGGGAAAGGCATTAAGCATTATTCCCTTCTCTATTCAAATTGGAAACAGCGAAGTGGGGCTGTGCCAGAGATATCAGCCTCCTGCTGTACGCGGTTTGTCCTTGTAATGAGGATGCAGCCACTGCTAACTATTCATTGTAGTCATTTACCAGCTGGCCTTATCATTGCTCTCGAATGACTTTGGCTAAATGACGTGCCAAGGAGACACGTCTCTCACCTGTCTTCTCGTCTCGGATTGGTGTGTTCTGAGCGGTTTTTAATCATACATGGATGGGCAGATTGTACAGATATGTATGTATGATATGTTCAGCACATTGTTCAGCGCATTGAACATATGGGTTTTGTTTCCTCTTACTACAACATGAGCATTACATTACAGGAAAAGGCAGAACATTACATAATTCTCAACTGCTCTAAAAATGGAATATTCCTCTCTGTGATTGGTCGACTGAACTTTTTGATGTTTTTGAATTAATTAACGCCAGAGAATGCTTCTTCTTAGCTTTTAAGACAGTGACTGGCTTACTTGTGAAACATAAGAAACCATGTCTATTTATAAATCACACTCGCAGTGAATAGTGGTTGCTGCTGGGAAACTCTTCTTCACGTAGCTCAGATGCTTGAATAATGATGAATAAGCACCTAAAGCTGCAGGTGGAGAATTTGAAAATACATACCTTCCTTCTGCAGCTCTCTGCTTTCGGTCCAAATCAAAAGACTAAGGGCCAGATTTACTAAGGAAGCGCAAATTAGCGAGGCCGCAATTCAGAAAAAGCGCCGAAGGGAGTGGCCATTTTTTCCCGGTGATCTATGAACAATCCGTAAAATTATGAACACAGACGCAGCCATTTCATTTCAGTAATGGCCTGCGCTGCTCGACCAAGACCAGCGCAAATTAGCGAGAACCACATTGTGAATAGACACCTGATGAGGACACGGCGACTCTACTAACAACACAGGCACAGCTTGTTACAGCAATGTGACAAACACAGGTGTAGGTTTTTACGCATGTGTTTCTCTCTGGAAACAGCAACACAGACCAAAGAGAGGCAGCAGAAGGAGGAGTTTTCTGCAGTAGATCTGGAGGTGTTAGTGGATGAATGTTACCTAGACAAAAATAGTGGCAAAAATATTTTAAAATCTCAATGTCCAAACTGTTCACATAGGCATTTTAGGATCACCACTGTGAGCGTCGTAAATACAGTAGGGGGTAGGCGCGTTCCACAGAGGAAATTAAAGAACATGGCATGGCACATGATGCCAAGGGGACACATGGAGAAGTATCATCTGTAGGCTGCCATAGCACTGAATGCTTAATTGTTAATATCAATAATACAGAGGAAAAATTGCACTCTGTATCGGCTACAGAACCGGGGAAAAAATCCTTGGAAATTTGATTGATTTGATCATTGAGCTGAAGATTTCATGTATTTCATGTTTTTTTGGCACAAAGCCTTATGGCTTTATGTGAAAGTAAAACCTCTGCTTAACTTCCTATTGAGCCTCCTGGTGATTTGGTAACGTTATGTCAGTGGCTCTTTCCAATAATGATCTCAGGACGAGGAACAATGCAGGTGAAAATGTGGGCTGTTTTGCAATCGATCTGCTCTGATGACACCTTCCTCTGTCATTACAAACAAATTAACAGGAGTGAAGAAAAATCTCTCTCTTCTACCTCTGTTCTCAGCAGCGCGTCCTTCTTGCGTAACTGTCGCAGCCATGCCATGCGCAAATGGGTTAACGCGTGCTTTTTTTTTCGCCATTAAGCAGACAGGTAATTAAAGCTGTCAGTCACATATTTCACCCCTCACCACTCTGAAAACACCTCTAATCTATAACCAAAATCTTGCCTCGTGGGGTAGAATTTCCACAGCCTGTAAACAGGCCCAAGAGGAGGTGCCGTGGTCTTTAATTACAATATGCTGAAAGGTAATCATGGTAATCAATTTTTTCCCCAGTGATGACAAAAAAACTATCTTGCACTGAAGCTTTAATAATACAGAAGTGCCTAAAACCCCAAATAGCAGAAAGCCATACCTCACATCAAAGTCTGTTATTGAGGATGATTAAATCTTCAGCAGATTAAGCATTACATTATCGGTGCAGATATTTGACAGTCATTCCCAACCCAACCTTTACTTTATTATTGTATTGGTACAAATTGAAATCTGAGAAATTCATTTGAACATGTGCTACCTCTGTCTGTGGTTTCGAGCAATGTCCCCATCCATCTGATTTGTTACACGTCACTAGTAATATCCTATCAATACTGAGGTGACAAAAGAACATTTATTTTCTTTGCTAGCACTTGGGTTCAACGTGAAACCCGGCAAAACGTATTGTTGAAATCTTATTGAATATGTATTCTTCCTTTTGAGTTTACAGTCATCTTAAAGGCATTTCAACAAAGTTTTGTATTGGAGTTATTCCGAAAGTTGACACCAAGATTTTTCGATTTTATTGCAAATGTACTGTATATTGATCCAAATATTGGTAACTAAGAAGTGGTATTGGTATCTTCCCTTCAAAAAAAAAAAGAATATCAGTTGTTCCCTATTTTCAACCATGAGTTTTGAGTTGTGTAGGAAAGTGGGAGCTCCTATAGCCTAATGGTTACAGCACATTTCACACAACTGCATATTGTTCCCCTTTCTCTGCCCTGTTTCCTGTCATTTCTATACTGTCTCTCTATCTGTAAAGGCGAAAAGAAAAAGGTCCCTTTTTTGTTGAAACGTCGTCTCCAAACACAACTTGATATGCCGTTTAAAAATATTCCAAGACTCAGCAAAGCTTTACGAACCATTTTCACAAGCTACAGCACTCCCCTGTGACTGGTAAATTTACACTGGCGTATGAAATAAGCTGAGTGCTCATTTAAATAAAGGGTTTTACCTGGATTCAACTCCTTGGTGTTGTTCGGTGTTGATTTGCCTTATGTGTTCTTCCTTTCAGTGAGTGCAGTCTTTGTATCTTAACTATGGCCTATTAGAAAGCACAATGGACTCAGAAAGCTGGTCAGTAATGCATTTCAAATCTACCTACCGTAGTTCCACATGTCCATCCTAACCCAACCAGGTCCACTGAAACACTTAAGAACTCACTAACTTACTGCACTGCATCAGCGGTAATAATGTGTGGTACCTGCACTTTGTCAAAACTAGCAAACCACTGTGACATTAAACGTATTCAAGAGGAAATATCAAGTCCACCAGACAAATCAAATCCAGAGTTAATTTAATATTGTGTCTGTATTCCTGGCATATCAGGCTCTGCTTGCTGCTGGGATAATGGCTCTCCTGGTTTATCTGCTTTCTCTGATCTCATTTGCTGTTACGTTTTGTTTGGGGTTTGTGAAAATGGTGTTGTGTGTGTGTGTTATGTAACCAGTATACCCACCGCTAAGCACTGCTGTAGCTGTTCAAGGTGATATTACCCACAGTATTCACAAGGCTTTCTCACACAGACAAACCTCACAACCCACTAATAGGTTTACATTACAGTGTTGTGCGCTGTACACTGTTTACGTCTCAGCTAGCTGAAACGCGCTGGGGAAGCAGCTACTGTGTGTTTGAATCGTTTAAAGCAGATATAGAAGCCTGTTAGTGAAATTAAAGTGTTTTGACGGGTTGGTGATATTCCTCAGGCTACAGAGTGGAAGACAAAGACAAGTGTACAGCCCAAATGCGTTTTTCATGCCACTTCCTCTTTTAAATCTCCAGCCACATGTGCGCTGACTAGGTCAACACGCGGCATGATGAACGACAGCTGGTCGGGCCTGAGAAAAACAATGTGCTGAATATGCCAAGATTTTCTGTTTACAGTTTAGGAAAGCGCAAGAAACGACTCTGAGAAGGTGATTACTTGGCTGAATTAAGCAGTGTGATGGATTTACCCGAAGGTAATAACACGCCCAACTAAGACAAATGTGTGAGTAAAAGCTCCCTGACTGCAAGTGCATGATAACCAGGTAAAACACACACACACAAACATGTACGTCTTTAATGTAACAAGGAGATCCTGGGTTGGAAAATAATGGTTGAGCAGTTTTATGTACATATTTCTTTCAGGTTGCTTATTCATTTCAGTCTCTCTGCACTGGATTGCCGTAGTTTTCCTGTCAATCATTCCAGACTGTGACAACATGGCGGCATTTTTCCCTCTTCTGACCACTGGCGGTTGTGATTGATGATAGGGAAAACAGACATGATGTTTCCACTTCTCCTTCTCCACCTGTTGTCTGTCACTGTATCTTTCAATTCCTTGTAGCTACTGCTTGATTTGATATAAACTTAGAGGGAACAAAGTATTTTGACCTCTATTTGTCAGACTTCCACTGTGACAACAAGTGTAACCTGGAATTGATAAATTACTCTGTTGGGGGAGTTCTTTTTTTTTTCTTTTTTTTTTACCAGATTTAGAAAGTCTTTATGAATAGATTGACCCTAACATTACAAGTGAGATAAAAAACAAAACAAAACAATGCAGCATCATGTCCCCTTTAATCCGGACTGCTTGATCAGAGCCGGACATCCATCTTGAGGCCCTGCGTCTCATGCAGTTTGTGATGAGCTTCGTAAATGATGTGTTTGCCTATTCAGAGTCCTGACTCAGCAGGTTGCTTTGTGGCAGTGGCCCAGCAGAAAGGAGACCTTCAGCAGTTTGTCTCTGATTCATCTAAATCATTAGTTCCTTAAAACACTGGGGTAGAAGGTGAATGTTTGCGGCCAGGAGACATCAAAGGTGTAAATCAGGGGCGGTGCCAGCCCCTCCCCTGTGGCATCATCAAAAATATGATAAACAGTCAGCACATTCAGTAAAAGTTTCCCACTCAACAGCCATTTTACTGCCGAGGTCACACCAGTTAATCCTGTGTATATTAAAGATGACAGGAAGTGAAACAATATATGCAAGCATACAACACCTTGTTATTCCACTGCTGATGTGCAGCTGTGGTTGCATCAACTGTGGTTCATTTTCTTTGCTTTATGGTTTAATGGAAAAAATGCTTTGGCATTGAGGGTTCTGGACAAAATGGCCAATAAAACAGACACAAATTACTCTAAACGGCAACTGGTAGGCCACACACTCTTACATAAACACTACTTACTTTCTGGCATTCATGAACACAATTCCACCTTCTGAAGGCTGTGAAAGTCAATACAGTTAAACAAAAACAAAATTTGGTTCACACACATCTTCAAAACTAAGAATAAAAGTATGATTACATGGGAATCAGCCACCTGAATCTACTTCAGTCTGAATAAGGGCTGTGCAATAAAATGATTTATTGTTATCATGATATATATTGTAATATTTGATGATGATGATTTATTGTGACGTTCATTTTGGTTTTGGGTTGTTTGCATTGTCGGGTAAAATGCATACATTTCAATGTTTTGATGTTTTTCTTGAAGCTGCAGGAGATGAAATTAGTGGGATAAAAATGCCAGAATTTGAAAATACTCTGTCCAAATCAAAGACTAAATGTAAATATAGATGACCTGATGCCGCTTCACACCACTTCCATGTCGAACCACAGAGTAGAGCAGTGGAGTCACTTCTGACTGAAACTGATCGGCGATCAGTAATTACAGCTGTCAATCACATATTTAAACCCCGCCCCTACCTGTCTGAACACACCTGTGATTAGTCAAAGTCTGCGTCCACAGAATTTAGTAGAATTCTTGTTTCCTCTCAGATCATTTGAATTACAGTGTGTTGAAAATTAATTATGGAATTTTTGCTCAATAAAACTAAAAAAACTAGCTTTAATTTTACTCATGTATATTTTAATGTTGAACAAACATTTAACATTTTACATTAATAAGTATAATAAAGTGTCATGCTCTGACCATAAAGCAGAGATTAAAGCCACAAATAACCATCAGGTTTCTTCAACTTCCACTCAGGACCAAAACTCAGCCTTTAAAGGTCCCATATCTTAACAATTAAACTTCTATTTATACCATGCATATGTGTATATTAAAGACTTCTGTAATGGTGTTGACAAAAACTAGAGTATAGATTGGACTTTTCCTCACTTCTGCTTCTCTGTGTTTCTGCCACAAATGGCTCATGTTACACTGGGAGGCAAATGTCACACCCACAGTGCATTTTCACAGTACGGGACCTTTAAATGTTTGCACACAGTGAAGAGATTCCAAAATTAAAACTTCTTGAATCACTGTCATATTAATTGTGTTGAATCCTGAGGTTGAAAGGGCCACACTGTTAAAATTTGAGCCTTCTAGCTCATGGCATTGTGAAGATTTTGACACTTGGGATACCTGGCATATAATGCAATTGTATACCCAAGTGTCAACCTTAAAGGTCCCATATCTTAACACTTAAAGTTATAACTATAACATGCATATGTGTATATTAAAGACTACATAATATATACTGTATATTATATATATTATTAAATGTATACGACATCAAATATAGTATAGATTTGATTTTTGCTTGTTTCATGAGTGTAATGGTTCTTACTACATCACAAGCAAAGGATTTTCTAATTGCCTTGTTTTGTCAAGAGGCCAACATGTGGTGAGGGACTGACAATATTGAGCTGAAGTTCAAATTTTCACAGCTTTTAGAAAATAAAGTGCAGTTTTCACAGTATGGGACCTTTAAACTAGAAGGAAATAATGATTTGGCATTCATTGTGCCAGTTATTGACATCGACTGATATGATCATTTTTATTGTGATAACTCTTTTGGTGATATCTCCCAGCCCTAGTCTCAATGCTTGCTTTTAACTTGTAGACTCTCTTTTCTACTAATACTAATACTGTACTCTACGTCACTTTGAATAACCTTCTCAGTGTACAGTACATTTAAATTAGACAAAGGTCAAATTTATTAGGCTGAGAATTGCCAATGGTGCTTATAAACCTTGGTTTGCTCAAAGGTCATATTACTGTAGGCTAAGTGATATAATGCACACCACACAGTTGTAGCAGAGCAGCTGTTTAATGTACTGTCAGTGTATATCACTGTGTATCACTGTGTATCACTGTCTCAGTGTGTATGAGTCACACTCAGATATATCCAGACTGATAATCAGTCTCATTACGCCATGGCTCCACTCGTCCAGAGATATCACTTTATCTACATTACAATTAATTCATGAATTAAAAAGATTAATGTAGTCAGAAAATATATGTATATATAATATATTAATATCTTCCACATGTTAAAACAAACAGTAATATGAAGCATCTGCACCATTAAAACTGTAAAACAGCATGTACAGCACTTTTCATACCACACATATACAGTACAACCATGCTAGCTTCAAGATATGTGCGTTTTCAGACCCACCAAAATCTCAGTCAACTCTGGCGCCCCACAATGTGCATTCTCAGTGACACAATGTGACCAATTACTCCTCCCTAATCTGACACAAACCTTGGGAAAGGACACCTGTAATGGTGACGAAAAATTCTGTCAGGAGATATTATTTTGTTTCCGGGGAGGGTGACAGAGACAAATCATTTCACACTGCACAGAGTGCAAAGAGAAAAAGGAAAATGAGATGCATTAGAAAATAAGCAATGGCAATTATTGCACTACCTGAAATGCAGTGGTATTTTGAGAAACCAACACTGGACTTAATGAAAAGAAGGCAGAGGTAGAAGAAGAATAGCGCTTACACTGAAATTCAATATAGCTTTATGTTCATGAGCAAGGCTTCGGTGCAGAACAGCATAGTGTGAACAAGCTCATTGAGATGGGAAGAAGACTAGTGAGCTCAATAAAGGCCAAATCAGAGAGATTGTGCACACAGGATCTTGCTATTACAGGTCTGAATGATTCCCATGGTGGCTTGAAGTCTATAATACCCAACATCCCTGAAGAAATGAACTGAATAAATTAGGACAGTGATTGTCAATGCCTTGGTCATCATGGATACAAGAGTGAGTTGAGGAGTTAATTATTGGATAGTGAGTTATTATGCTACATAAACACTACAATGCCATGAAGGATAACAATGCTGCATAAATATGCTGCTGTAGAATCAGGGGAACAAAAAAAAGGGTCTAAAAACAAACAAATTTAATTTATTTTGTATTAAAAAAAAACTGGAATTAGTCATTTCACAGACCCTCTTGCAGAAAATGACGTTTAACCCTGCATCTGGTGCTACGACAGAAAAGACAGATTAGGGGTCGTCTGTTGACACTGAGTGAAGAAAAATTAAAACAAGCTCTGCTCACGTTTGACTGGCTTGATCGAGCGCGGCAGAACCATGCGCACATGCGGCTTCTAGCCCTTCCCTTGATTTTTTCTTTTTTTTTTTAAGAGCAGCACGAAGCCAGCTGGCCTGATAGCAACAGAGGAATACACACACAATCACACGTGTTCTCCGATGAGCTGCATTTTTATCATCATGATGTATATCTGAGTGTTTGCATTTGTTACACAATTAAGCTTCCTTGCAGCTTGTGACAAGGGAAATTAATTCTACAGTGTGGGGGGAAAAAAAAAACGACAATATTACGCTGGCCTGCAAAATATCACCTTCCTCCCTGCTGAATACAGCATATTTAAGGAGAAATGGATGCCCATTAAAGGATGAAGTCACTATTGGTAGCCATATTATTGTACAAAATCAGCACCTGACCCAAACATCCTCAGTATAACTGGACTGAGCTGCATAATCCTGTGCTGCAACGAGCAGAAATCCCAAACTCTTATCATCATAGTAAATCTTGTGTGTATTTGCCTACTTATTGGATATTACCAGCAGCACAGCACATACTGACACAAGGATCATGCTTGTTAACATGAAACAGCGGGTTATCTGAGCTCACACACTGCAAGGGCTCAAACTGTGCAAATACACTGTGATAGAGATGATATAAACACAGCTGGGTCTAATACACAGGCATACAGTATATGCTCAGTAATATTAAACAGACAAAACAACTTCTTAGACAGACATATACAGAATACAAATGGTTTTATCACATGATATTTGAAGGGAGGATACAAATAAACGTCAAGATAGACTGTATTCTCACTGCCATTGCAACATAAACACGCACAATAAACACCTCGCAAATGACTGAATTACGATTAATAATAAAAAAAATTTAAAATCATGTCATTTGCACGCGTCATGCATTCACACTCGTGCATGTCAACATTTGACTTAGCAGATGGAGCCCCGGACGCATGATGGGCCATGAATTCACACCATTTGGCCAATCAGATGTAGCCCCAGCTCGCCGTCAGCTACCCTCAGACTGATTGGTGTCAATTTGGTGGTGCCTGTGAGGTTATCTTGCAAGATGGCCGAGGAAGGATAAAAAGAGCAAGGAAATTGTCCCAGTGTTTGAGGTCAACGTTAGCGGGTGCGCCTGTATCTGCATTATATAATCATCGCTGCAGTACTGAACAATGTTATTGCACATCTCAGATTTGCCTCATATCGTGCAGGCCTACATTCCTGTATGTTTTTGTGCCCTGCTATCCTTTTGGAAGCCTAAATCAGAGAGGCACGCCATATTTCTAACAGATTTAACCTTAGGGGGTTTCCTGAACGATTTTGATTATAATCTCTGCAGATTGTTAAGGTCTAAAGTCTTACAGCAGGGCAAAATAAGTCAACGAACAAAGCCTCTGTGTACTAGACTATATTATTAGGTATTTAGAGTACATCGTGGCAATAATAGCTGCGGGACCTTATTTACTGTGATTATGTATATGACAGTGATGGAGTAGTACACGTCGACTGTATAATACAATTACAAGTGTATGTGCATAGAGCCAAAAGTTTCCAGTGCAGAAAGAAAACAGAAAGTAAGAGTGCTGCTTTTTTTTTTTTTTGGGGGGGGGGGGGGGGCAATGGTCCGTTAAAACTTAC
>JAPQRN010000016.1:11315166-11332676 GCA_037367275.1 Coranthus polyacanthus | reverse complement strand
TGTCTCCAAAAATATTATTACGCAGCGGGCCGTTTTTTTTTTTTTTTTTTTTGTTGCACACAGTTCTTTCAGGAGGTCTTTGGGACTAAAAGCAAGCAAATATAGGTGCACACCTACTGTTCATCCTCACAAAACCATAACACAGCGTTTTTCATTCCTGTGGCCTAGCCAAAGTCAGGGGAATGCTGAATTCCGTAAAATAGAGAGAGAACAACCACTCTGCTAGGACTTACTATAATCCTTCAATTTCATATTTTAGCTGGGTGAGATAGCTGGGCCATTCTATCTGCCGCACCGTACTGTGAAAAAAAACAAAGACAGGTGGTCAAAAGATCAGTCTCCTGCAATTAAGATTTTCCTTCAGGGGTCAAATGTTACATATGTGAGTGTGTGGGTGCGTGTGTGTGTTACGCTGAAGAACAAATATAGTAGTTTTAAGGTATTGAGTAGCGTTTTATTCCAAGGTGGTTTGGAATAAGAGATCACAGCTCTCCCATGAGGAAGGAAGTTGGCAATAAATGACATGAAAGTAAAAGAAAGTTTGGAGGGACAAAGAAGGGGGCTCTACATCTAGAGGCCTGGCCATGCATTATGGATGAATTCTGCAAACATTATCAAAGTGTGACAAAATCTGGGTCCCATTTCAGATGTCTTTGCACCAAAAGCCCTTTCAGTGTGTGTATATCCAAACACAGCAGAACTATCTAAATGGGAAAAGTGACAGTTGAGTGGCAGTATATGTATAAATCATTCAGGAAGCAAAAAAAAAAAAAAAAAGGAAGGGACTTGAGGTGGTGGTGGGGTGTTAGATAAGATGAAGTGCTGAAGTGATCATGGGAAAAAAAAAAAAAAAGCGATGATTTAGGAAATGGGTTTTGGCCCCAGCACATTACCGAGGTGTATCCTGCTGTGAAAGGAGTTGTTTTTTTTTTATCATTCCTTAGAAGAAATAGATCTACAGTACCTAGCAAGACAGTTCTTCTTTTCCCTCCCAAAAGCCCATGCAGCCAAGCCAGCCAGCACTTTTCATCCCTTGTCCCCCTCCCTCTCTCTGGGCCTCTGGCCAGCATGGATGAATGGCAGCTACAGTCTCTAGCATCCTCATGTTCCCCTGCATGGAGGCTTGTTCCATTACAAAAACTGGCTGGAGATGATATGTGAGGTTGTGTCTGCAAACTATTCTTCTTTGCACACATCAACAGTTTCCCAAATTCTCACACCAGCGGCAGACAAAGCACCACACCTGATTGGTACCGCAAGATGAGCCTATGGGGTTAAATCGGAAAACACTAGTGTTTCTCTTATCGGCGTAAGAACAAAATATGTTGGGGTTTTTTTTGCCTCAGGCAAGTCTGAACAGAGAAAGCTGCAAAAGCTGCAGACACAGAGGGGAAAACAAGGCGTTCTTCAGCCTCCATCTTCTAATTACCTGGGCTTTAGCAGCTCCTACTATAACACTCTGGCCTATATTCTTTTAACTGAAAACCAGGAAATCCCCAGCTGCAGAGCTTAGCTGTAAGACGGCTCATTAATAATTCAAGTATTTAAATGGACTTTCATCGATATTTGCTGACTCGGGTCACTTCTTGGCGCTGCTTGACTCTAATAAAAGGTGTCCCTACAATGATTAATTGCTACAGTCTTGCAAGTGGTTCAGGTAGACCAATATTGAAAATTATTGTGTGATCAAAACACTATGAATAATAAATAGGACGACTATGAATATTATGTAGGAACACTGATCACTACAATAAAGGAGTGTGTCTAGATTTGTGTACGGATGGCAGGTAAACTGTCCTCAGTCAGGTCATGAATTGTCCCTGCCAATATTTTAGAACAATTCCAAACAACTGAGCAATAAAACGAACTTAAAAAAAAAAAAAAAGACCACGTGAATATAGGAGCAAAAAGGGAGACGCGGTGGTCAGCAGAAGTCCAAAGTGAATTTAGGAAATAAACAAAACTACTTTCTGATAGTTTTCTAACAGCTGTTACATAATAGAAAAAAAAAGAGTTTCTAACAGTCAGCAGATCTTCTAATTCAAAAGAGTCACAAGATGAGATTCTACGTCGGACACAAAACTGACATACCAGTTTATTATTTAGTTATTTTACTGTTGACAACATTATCAATATATGTATAGTATTATACTTTAATGAGGAACCAAAACTTTTCTTATTAAATGTCACATTCTACACACATTTCTGCACTGGTTGCACATCGTTTCTCATTGACATTTACACCTACTATTAGTCTTCTGAAAAAAACACATCACTACGAATGTTACAATTAATCCTATACTCTTGCTGGAACTACATGAGTCTTAAAAGGTTTGAATCTAAGAAAATACAAGAACTAATCAATGGATTTTGGAAAACGACTCCAGTAAGATGCTGGTTTGAAAATCACTGCCCACTACAGTGTATTCCTCCTATAACTCATTCCGGACACAGGCACAGACACAGAACATGACCAAAAACAAGCCAAACTTGGGTAAAAGCCCTCCCGCCTATCACCTCTCCAGCCTCGTTTCAATCACTCCTCTAAGCCTTCATACTAAACTGGCAGGCTGTTTAAATTCAGCCGTCTACTCTGCCAGTGTTGACCTTGCAGTGTTTAGGCAGGCTGCTAAAACCTCTCCAAACAATCATCTGCGTGTGTGAGGCTGGTGGCAGGGCTGAGGTACCAAGCTGATCCGTTGTGATGGCACACAGATTGAATGCTTCACGGGTCCCTGGTCCGCTCCGCTAGCCCGCATCCCAGTGCCGTTTCACCCCCCCAAGTGCACAGTGCCGTGAGAAAGTGATGTAAATCTATTGCAAAGGCCTGTTCACTGCAGCCGCAGATTCACCCTCTCAGTCGTGCAGAGTAAAGATAACCTGACTCACAGTGCACGGTGGGTGAATGCTAAGCAGTATAGGCGAATCTTATTACAGCTCTGAAGTGGAAAAAGTGGGTAGAAGTGGTTTTAGAAGCTGCACTTCCCCATGTCCTTGCATAGTCCTTCACCTACAGCAGCAGCCTCTCCAGCTTCCATCAAACGTACAAATAGCATGAAAATCACAGAGCTCAGAGCATTACTCAGTATTACTGAACATGAGGTGGAGATCAGTGATGAGTGGTTAGACCATGTGCTGTAGTATGATGTGTTTTTTTGTTTTTTTTTTCTATAACTAAGATCCCAATTTAGGCGCACAGCACCATCTCATGGCCTCACTTAGAAATTCATGTTTAATGAACGGAAGATTAGAATCATGCAAACAGCAATATAGATAAATAATCACTGTGACAAATATGTGAATCGGAACTGTCATTAAATGTCCCGCAAACAAATTAATTGCAGCTGAATTTAAATCTGCTTTAACACACACAACAGTAGCAAGAAAAAGTGTCTCTTTTCTAACCAAAATCAAGTAAAACGTCTTTGAGCTCTATGTATTTTTTTTTTTATTTCTACAGCAGTACAATTTAGAAAAACTAATGCATACAAATAGCACACATAATAACACACACATCTAGAAAGCAGTATGAGCCTCCTGAGGCATCCTGAGTCATTTGTTAATTCCAAGGCACTAGCGGTGCCATCAGTTGCAGAACATTCACTCCTTTTTCATCTGAATTGTAGAACAGCTAAGCGGGATTTCACATATCGATCCCTACACTAGAACTGGGCAACATCTTCAGACAAGCTTATCAATATTTAACATACTGTTATATATTCCCCCACCATCCTTAATACTTTGAAACACTATCAAAGCCGAAAGCCCATGGTGCCACGGCTGGCGTGAGACAGCTCCAGTCCCAGATACATAAAAACACAAGCCGTACAGTACAACTAGATAAATTATTAACTGTTCTTACTCCTGCTTGAAGTAAGGAAGAGCTGCAAAGTCATTTAACAGTAGCAGGTTCAAACAGTCTCAGAGCTGAGGACGTGGCAGGCTGTGGAATTACATAAGCTGCCTGACGCAGACTGAAAATAGAGGCGGAGATAAGATGTCGCCTTCTGATGAAAGAAGGCTCGAGTCAAACTTGTAATGGCGTAATAATGCATGGGTTGGTGGTGCAGAAAATTGAATAGATGTACAGCAGTACAGTCCAGCTTCATGAGTAGAGGGTAACGCCTGGACTGAAAAATGTCTAATTCCTGAGCGCGTTCATGTGAATGTCATTCGGATGCAAAGGGTGTCGTCCTTATCTTCATTAATCCTCAACTCTCAATCATCACCTCTTTCACAATCATATGCCAGACTGTGTCTATTGTCTACACAGTCCAAATAATCAACCCCCCCCCCAGGCTGGATGCATTACCTGTTGACAGTAAGTAAACACAGTCGACTTCACACACGGGATGATGCACGAGCCATTTACCCATCGCCACTTACCTGCCACCATTAACTGGAAAGCATTATTAGCATTTTTTAATGCGGCTTCCTCGAGATGTCACCACACCACTCGGGCACAAAGTGGTACACTGATGAATAAGCTTCATCTGTCGACGAGCTTAAACATATGGAACTGTATAGAGCATGTGAGTGTAATACACTGATTAGCTGTGATGCAGAGCAGCAGGCAAACAAAAGCTGTGGATCAACACTAATGGACTGTGTCTCTCTCTCTCCTATCCACGGCACATTTTGCTGAGGCAGGTGTGTGATGGTGAAACACCATTACCGCTGTCTTAATGAGAGCCCTGTGTGTGTTTCCCCCTGTGGTGGTCCCAGCAGGGCTTTATCTGGGCGTGCGCCGTTGGACATGCTAGATGTGTGAGATAACCTCCATCTGTCTTCATGACTGTCTGGCCTTTATTGCTTTAGAAGAAGTGCTGCTTTCACAAGCTCTTCCTTTACTCAGCCAGGAAAACCAATATTTGTTTCTGCGTGATTTGTAACAGGGGGGGGGGGGGTTTACCTTTCTAGTCCTAGCAATGTAAACATAATGTGTCCATCTTGATAAAGGGCAGGATTAAAGGGAACATGCCTCCTATAATGACTTTCTCTCAGGTCATCATGAAGTTTATTTGTTTTGGGTTTTTTTTGCACTTTTGTTGCTACATTTAAGGCAACTTGTAGTGCAGTTTCCTCAGATTATCCTCAGGCTTGTACAAATCAATTTTGACATTTTGCAATGAAACAGAATCCACCATGGGATACAGCATAACCTGCAGAAACATGTCATACTTATTTGTTTAGTCTTCAGAGTAATCATTTCAAAAGGGATACAAAAAAAAGAATAGTACAGGTAAAATAACCGCTCATTTTGTAACAATAATTGGTCCCTTTTAGAACATTGAGGTGACTGAAGCCTACCCATTTTTAACACTCTACCGAGCCGTTCTCCAACGCTGTGTATTATTCTTGTAAATGGCAATGCTATTATTGGAATATTTCCTTTGCCTGATGATGGCTTATATAGCTTTCATTATTCAGGTTGAACAATATGACACAAACACATTCAGCATACTGTCGGCAAAAACAGACTATTTTTTGTGGTATCTGAAGTTGTCTTTTTGATTAGTTTTGTATTTGTTACACATTCATTTGTACCACATTAACTAACTGCTACTGAATATATTCCTTAAAACAAAATATGCAGCACGATGACAGCTTAGAAACCTTAGAAACCTGTTGCTCACAATTCTAGGGATTGTTTTAAATTGGAAAAATTACACAAAATGATATTTCAGAGTAATAAAAATGCGATTCACATGTATTATATGCTTAATATTTCTTGGTAGAAGTGTCATATCAGAGATTATTTTGAACCGTACAGTAGTCTCTTTGACAAGTCTGGTAAGTCTGAGAAACATGAAGAGCATGTGCTGAACATTTCCATTTCAGTTGATTATGTTTTGGTTAACGTAAGATGAAGACGGACAGAAGAAGGTAATTCATAACCAAACGTAGTGGGTCATGTTAAGGTTATGTGTTTCTGGTAATTCTAATTCTTGACTGAGTTGCATAATACGTTTACCCACATAACTTACACAGCTTAAAAGGGATCAGGATCCCCTTCAGTGGCGGCTGGTCCATAGGGGGCGCAGGGGCACCACCCCACCTAAAATTACGTGGAGAAGAGCTATTTAAACTTTAAATTTTAGCAAGAATGTCTCTGAAATACTTTATTACTTAATTACTTTATTATTGTGCCTCGTCCTATGTCCTGTAGTTCATGTCAACATTTATTTAAGTTGTTTTTAACTGTATTTACTTCATTTCTGTGTTAATATATTCACTTCCTGGTCGCGGGGCGGCGGCCAAACGAGTGTGTATGCGTCTCCTATAACTTTTGGCGAACAGGTGACACGAGGCGGTGCTCTCATTGGAGGATTAAAGAATCCCAGCAGGGCACAAAATTTTGCACCCCAGGACCAATCAGAGCAGTTTTTATTTTCTTGTGCTTATGTGATTGGATGATTGTCGCTGCGTGGCCAAGTGGCCTTAAGTGAGATCCAGACAGGATACGGACGCTTTCAGGATCAGAATCGACGTAAAGCAGACATTAATGTGCTCCAAGTGTCACAGGTAACACAGTTTTGTCTTGTTACTCCTCCACTTAGTCTCCTACTAATTTAACGGAATATGAAACCAAACGCTGCTTGACTATTCGGCTGCAAAGCTGACGTAGGGCTCCTACTGAGTGTCTATTATGTGGTCAAGTGGATAATCTCTCAGCTTCCCACCTGTGGGACTGGGGTTCAAGTCCGGCGAGACGGGAGGTGTTCGCTTTTCATTAAAATGCACATGTAATTTTAATTATTTTTATTAAAATGAAAGATGAATGAAACATCAAAAAATGTGGCTCTGCACACATATTCATGCTGTGTTCACATTCTCTTGTGCCCCCCCCAGTCTTGTTTAGCACCAGCCGCCACTGCTCCCCTTCCTTCTCCTACTTATCTTTTAAATTATGCAGAACATCCTCTGTAGGTATGACAAACAAAGAGTGGCTTTTATGCTCATTTCACTTCCCTGATTTGTTATGTGATATATAAAAAAAAAAATCACTTGTTGCAAGCGTTTCTTGTACATTCACTTGTCTCGACAGGGCTCTCTCACAGTGAGTTTCTCAGAAGTTTGGATCGAGGGGATGAAAGCCTGTTGTCAAACATCTGTCGTATCACAGCAGTGAAGGAGCTGAATATGCCGCTCCATAATATTCTTCCAATAATCTCTCCCAGCGCATGAATAAACCATCAGGCCAGTTCTGCTGCAGATTTGCCATCCACGGCAATTTGATCAACTTTAAGTTGGCCTTTGATTACCGAGAAATCCGCACCGAGGAGCTGGTGTCACTGGGCTCTTTGTCCAGCAGAGCCATAAAAAGATGCTCAATAATAAACGAAAGGAAAATTGAGTTCAATTTAATTTCCTAAAGTACTATTTAGAATTTTAAAATAAACTAGATGAATTAGGGGGACATGGTGGTGCAGTGGTTAGCACTTGATATTGGTTAGGTTAATCGGTCACTCTAAACTGCCCTTAGGTGTGATTATGAGAGTGAATGTTGTCTTGTCTCCGGTGACCTGTCCATGGTGTACGTCGCCTTAGCCCAACAGGCTTCAACCGCCCCACAACCCTGCAAAGGATTAAGCGGCTATGGAAGTTGAATGTGTAAAACATTTTTGATAATAACTGTTAATTCTATTTGACTTTTTAAATGTCTATTTGAATCTTATTTTCAAAATATTAATATTCTCTCAGAATGGCGTCCAGAGCTTTATTTTATTCCTCGCCTGCAAGATGAATTCAGTGCTTTAATCTCTTGTGTACAGATGAGATTACAGGATGTCAAACTAATGGAGAATGTCAACACGGCTTTCTTAGCTTTACAGGATAATGTAGCTGCTTGTCATGAAATCAAAGACCAAAGACAGAAACAGTTTCAAACAAATTCCATGACGGCCTATCTATATTTTCAAAGTAGCTCTGACTCAGACAGACCAGAAATATTAGACATATGTCATTTCAAGATGCCACTAAATATTATACACTGAACCTTTAATATGAAGTATAATGACACTGACATTTGTACAACTACAACATTTGTTGTGTCAGGTGGCCGGTCCACCACTGTGGTCGACTTTGAAATATTCCAGCAACTACTGGACTCCAAAAAAAAAAAAAAGACTAAAAACTAAACCTGACTAAATCCTTGACATATTTTCTAAAACTGCAGTGTCCAGTGACTCTGCTCTTCTCGCCACAGCTTGTTGTTATTACTGATTTCTTCCATTTAGGAAAATAGCTGGCATTATATATGTTCACCTTCACATTAGTTGACAAGTTACACAAGTTATTTCCAAAATGCTATGGGAAATCTACATATACATGTGTAAGACCTCCAGCACTTGGCCTTTATGGGATTCTCCAGATTCATTTACCATGATATTGAGGTACAAGTGTGTGAAAACATAAGTGTATCTAATAACTAGTGAGCACTTTATGTGTGAATCATTGAGGAAACTCTACAAAAGAAGAAAAAAAAAAAAAAAAAACATGTCGCACAACTCATTTCACAACTCCTCATTTCATTTCTCATCTCCTCAAATAAGCGCAGTGATTGACAACCACTGCACTTAAAACCTTGACAAAGGGATTTGGAGAGATTTTCACAAAAGAAGGAAAAATGCCAATTTGTGTGCAGCAAAGTGAAAAAAGAAAGCAACGAAGGAGCAGGAGCAGCACACGAATGCTCCTGACAAAGAGGAGCAGTTGATGACACATCAAAAAAAAAAGGGAGAAATTCTTTTAAATACACTCGGTCCAATAAAAACCTGAGTCAGTCATAACTTTAAAAGGCAATGAGGATGTCTCTCTCTCTCTCTCTCGGCGTCCTTCAAAGAACGATGGCGGCAAGGAATCTGCCCATGCGTGTTCCTCTCTATTAGAGAACTATCACCGCTAATGGCCAAGGGAATTTAAATAATAAACAGTTTGAGAGAGGATGTCCATGCTGTTTTTGTAATCATTATTTTGAAGGATGAGCAGTGGAGGAATGGCCTTGATCTGCAGGTCCCTCTAGGCATAAACACATTCAATTATATTCAACAAATGGCGGCTGGCTGGACAAGAGAGTTGTAAGGCTGCCTGGTGGAGACGGGTGCCCTGATGCACAAACCCAAAGAAAAACCTTATGGTCAGAAAGATCAGGAAGGCAAAAAAAAGGAACAGAGAGTGGCAAACACAGATGGTGGCATGGAGAGCAAGACGGTTCGGATGAGTTTGTGTTGGGGGGGGGGGTCAATGACAGGTAGAAGTCAAAGAATACAAAGTTGAAAATTCCACAAAAATATAGCATTTAATAATAATGCTCGTTAACAGGCATTAAAGGTTCAGTGTGTGAGATTTAGTGGGATTTAGGAGAATCTAATTGCAAAAATGGATGGATTATGTTTTCATTAGTGTATAAGCACATAAAATAAGAATTGTTGTGTTTTCATTTCCTTCGAATGAGCTGTTTATATATCTACAGAGGGATTGGAATCCGCGGGAAGGGTGGGGACCATTCAGTTGGGTGCAATCTGCAACTTCATCACTAGATGTCACTAAATATCACACACTGAAACCTTCAGCCTAAACAGGTCCTAAACAAGTCCTTACTTAATCCTCACAGGATTACGCACCATGACAGTATCACTGAATTGAAGCAGTGATATCAAACACATTGAAAACTGACACGTCCACAAGCATCTTAAAGTAGCTTCCCAAAAAGCACACATAAAATCCATTTTTGGATTTTAAGTTGAACGCTGTGGTTGGTGGATGTGAATAATAATCATAGAACCTCAAAGCCCAAATATCTTTTTAACATGATTTGATGCTGGCGTGAGTGTGAGACTGAGTGGTTGTCTGTCTATGTGGCAGCGCTGTGATGAACTGCCAGGGTGTTCCAGTGTCAGCTGGGATAGGCTCCACCCCCTGTGACCCCAAAAGAGGTTATGGCGCTGTCAGTCAGAGACGCTATAGATGCAGTGTGCAGTATTTAGAGGGATGTATTTGTAGAAGTATAATATTCATGTTTATTTTTTTAGTGTATAACCACCTGAAAATGAGAACCATTGTGTTTTCTTTAGCTTAGAAGGAGCCATTTACATCTACATATAGAGCAGGTCCTATTCCACAGAGTCCGCCGTGTGTCTACAATAACCCAGAACAGACAAATAAACACAGGCACTAGCGAGGGCCTTTTGTATTTTTTGCTTTTCTTAGAGGCTGCTGTAGTAGGGGAGGGGGAGGCGAGGGGTATTGAGATGGTTGCAATTTGTAATCTCACCACTAGATGCCACTTAATCCTAAATCAAGGAACTGACCATGTAGAGTAAATATATACAGTTTTGGTTGGTGGAAAAGGGAGTTCTCATTTAGTCTGAGCAGCCAAGATTATTCTGCTAAGTTAATCCTTCCTAACCATGAGTGTTTGTATCCGTGATGTGTTTACAGTATGTGGCATTTATGATACGAATTTGCAAATGAAAGGAACATCTCATACTGTCATAGAGTCTTTTTAAAACTGACCCTGAAGCACTTAGGTTAAGCCACCAAACACAAAACTGCACAGTCCTTGGTTCTAACACAAGACCTTTGTTGCATCATCTCTTTCTTTCTCTACTGTCACAGTTAAAAAAAAACCCATAATTCGAAAAAACATGATTAAAAAACTACTCTGGGTGAAAATACACTATAATTAAGGCTGCATAACATTTAAATTTTCAGTTCTTTATCACACAGAGAATCGGGGTCATAACAAAGCAAGTGGATTGTATTTGACTTCCTGCTTGATATTTGTTGTGGCTGTGATCCTAGTAATCAAATCAAAGCTAGCTTCTCCAGACAGCCAGTCTCTAGGCCGCCGGCCACAGCCCCTCCACAGATAATGTCACTTCCTCTGAAAACAAATGGATTTTGTTACTAGACACGGTCACTGTTATCCGTCACAGCAATAGCATTAAAAAGTAAATCTGAACTGTGGTAAATACTCCAAAGACATAACAATGCTAGCTGACAGGCAGAGAAAATGTCTCTTCCAGTAAGAAGTGAAGGTATGAGCCAACACCTCCATACAAAGCTTTTGACAGTGAAAACACTAAGACAAATGTTTGTATTGAGATTGTCTCTGCCAAGTTTTTTATTTTCTTGATATAGCAAATATCAGCGGACACTGATATGTGTGTGCGTGTAGTGAATGGCACCAAAGTGACACGCAGTGACAAATGTGAAGAGGAAAGGCAAATAAAGTGCATACGACTGCCTGCAGCATGTTCAGGGAAACAGGTGGAGCTCAGTTAGACGCTCCTTGTCAGGTGTCGGAGCGCTCCAGGCTGCCATATGGGTGCCATCTATTCAGCATAGCCGTGGTGCTAATAATGAGGATTGGAATAAATGCTGTCACTTCAGTGTAATTGCTGATTTGGGGGAAAACAAGCTCAGAACATTGGGTACGACAACTAGATGGGGTGCGAGTTTGTTAGAATGGAGACAAGGAAGGGTGAAACCAAGGACAGCGAGGTTTTGTTTTGTTTTTTTTTTTCCAATTCCCGATTTAAACTCTATTTTAAGATACACAGGCAGCGTTTTACAATAATGACACCTTCACTTGGCAAACTGAATAAAATATCAAGACCCATCAATTAGTGTCATCGTACATCAGTCAACTGCACGCCGCCTCCAAACACCGGTGATGAAGGGTTGAGTGTTGGCAGTCCCCACTTTCTAGATTAGAGCTCACCTTCCACTAGGACTGGGGAAATCAAAACATTGATTTTCTGACTCAAATGAATCTTAATTTGAATGAGTGCACTTATTGGAACTTGGTTGGTTAATATTTCTTTAATGTCATATTAATATTTTTAACAAGCACCAGGTTAGAAGGTTCCTTGTACAATTTACAGCATTATTTCTGTGAAACTCTCTTTCAAAATTTGTAAGTTAAACATCCTTAACCGAGTTGATACTGATTTGGGTCAAACTGAATCAGGAATCAATCTGATTTCCAATTCAATTCGATCGGGACCTTGCGAATTGGAATAACAATGATTTGTGAAATCAGTGGCGATACCCAGCCCTGTTTTCCAGTGTGAGAAGAAGTTTCGCTCCTTGCTTATGTGATTATACTTTCATGCATTTCATCCATTGAAATATTGAATAAGACGAGCGGTTTTTGACAGATAAACAGAGTTAGCAACGATATGCCTCTGCCAGTGTGGAATAGAGGAGTGTGACTGCAAAAGATAGAGGTTATTAAAACTATTTTTTTTTTTGTCTGCCATCTAAATCTACCTTAATAATGAGTTACACAGACATGGGTGCATAAAGACTGAGTAAATACACCGAGCATGTCCACACAGTCTACGTGTTGTGTTTACTGAAGTACGTAAGTAAGCCACATAAAAGCCCCAGATTCAATGACAGGTTCTCTTTTTCACTTAAAAGGAGAGACTCTCTACTTCTTAATGTGGACAGAAACCACTTCTGACACATGCAATACTTTTGGATGACACTGACTATACACAGACAAACTGTGAAACATAGTCTGCAGCGAGTTTCAACATAAAGTCTGACACTCTGAAACCATTAGAGCATAGCAGACAGCTCGCCATTTCTCACTATCACCTTCACACACACACAGATAGGGGCTGACTTTGTTTGGACTATCTAGCTGGTCAACCATGGACTTCAGATGAGTTTTTACATTCGGCCCTCTCTGCCACCTTCCAACCCCAATTTTATCTAGCTATTCCACGGAGGCAGCTATTAACATGCTGGTAGCGGGCTACAGCTTTCCCCCTAAATTTCTTCAAGCCAAAATAATGTCTGTGTGCCTCTCGAATGCCTCTGTCTTTCACTTCTCATCCTACACAATGCGTGCAGTCACTTGCATACATTATATTCAACAGTAAAGGTGATCCGTGTATTGCTGTAACGCTGACAAAGCAAAACAGGAAACGCAGCACGTAACCAGCAATCAGAAGCAAATTCAAAACCATTTAAGCCAAGGTAGAGATAAATATGAGGACAAAAGCAGAAGCAAATTCAAAACCATTTAAGCCAAGGTAGAGATAAATATGAGGACAAACTGACGAGAGATGAGAAATAATACAACAACGTGTGGTACGGACAGTAGCGATGATTAAAAGTGTTAGAAAGAAAAGCAAGAACACCGAAGCAGTAAAATCAATACCAGAAAACAGAAAGTAGAAAAAGGGGAGGAGAGACGACGTCGCATCACGATGATAAAAACAATAAAAGGGGAGAAGCTAAAGATTAAAATATTAAAAGCATTTAGACGAGAAGAAAGAAAAGAGTACTGAAGTAAAAGAATAAGTGTACAGTAAAGAGAAGGAAGGGAATAATAAAATCACATAAAGCAAATCTAAGGTAACGTCAAGAAAACGGTCAAATAAGGTTCAAATACCGAGAAGATAATACTGATCGTCATTGTTCATGTTTCACAGTTTCACAAAAAAAAAAAGGAAAGTATTTGCATTACATTTGCAACAAGCTGCAAGGTTTTTATTCTAGTTCTAAAACTGGCATCAGATTGTGGTGAGCTGCAGCCAACCGTTTATTTCATCAGTGATTAATCTATTGAATTTCATTTCATTCTGTCCTCAAACAAAGTGCAAATAAAGTACAAATAAAATATTTGTTTTAAGTGTTGAAAAAACAAGGCCCTAAAACACAGCAAAAAAAAAAAACGGACGGCTCTGGCGATGCTTCTAATGTCTTATTCTGTTGTCAGTCCAACTCCAAATGAGTTAACCCAAGAAACAGCAAAGAAAACTTCAGCCAGCTAATGCTTGCTTTTTCCCTACTGACTAATTAATTCATCATATTAGTTTAAGTACCAAACGCCACATACAGCACCATTAGCGCGCACATTTCTTTAAGAAGTCTGCAGTTTGTGCCTTTCATCACGGTGTTTGTACCGCTCTTTCTTTTACTGTCATTGCACTTTCAGCACTGACAGGAGGGAGATGCTCATTCCTCCCTCCTACGGCACAATCAGTCCTAATGCAGGATTAAAGCTATATCTCTCAGTGTCTAGATGGAGTCCATAACTCTTCAATGTGAGAGCGAAATGGACCATCCATGTCTGCCATTAGTAGAGACGTATAGGCTGTGAACTGATTGCCTGCTGATGAGCGCACCATGATAAAAAGTGTGTGTGTGTGTGTGTGTGTGTGTGACTGCTGATGGAAAAAAAAAAAAAAAAAAGAGAGAGAGAGAGAGGAGGAGAGAAGGGAAGCAGAAAGAATTAAAGGGAATTAAAGGTTTGTCAACACAGCAACAAAAAACAGAACCACCTCCCGTTTCTCTCACTTCCTGCCACCGCCATTCATCCATTAATGAGCAGCTTGGAACGGAGTGACTCAGCGTTAAATCAAAGCTTACTCCCAGCTCGCTCATTATGTCAGGGACAAGCTGAGACAGACAGTCCACTGAGACCAGCTGTCCTCCAGTCAGACACTGTGTAGTTCAATGACAAGAGTCCCAGCAGAGGTAGGTGAGTGTGCAGCGCACTCAAGACGCACACACCTGCAGTACAACACACACCGTGCACATGGGATATTCTCCAAGACAGCATTCTATAATTATTAATAATCATATTCCCAGATGCACATACATATAAACATTAGACAAAACTTGACACTATAACAAAACAAAATATTGCAATACGAGTGAATCAATTCACAACATTGCTGGATCAGTTTTTAATTAATAACTTACATGGAAAGATTTGTAGCAGTTCGTTGTGCGTTGTGTTTAAATACCAGCATGGCTGTTGCGGCATTGACATTTTAGTTGATGCAAACAAAAAGGGCAGATTTGACATACATAATAACTTTAATATACTAATCCTATTACTGAAATAAATATACAGGGAAATGACCGATAATGGCAGGTACCGGTAGAAGTTAAGCGCCCCAAGTTAAACAGATGGTGGCTTTAATTCTCCACTCAGATGTCGTTAAACCATAGCAGAGGGAAGCGGCGCAACAAGATGACGTCCAGGTGTTTTCATACAGGTGAACGGAGACGATTATCATGATTATGCAAAATAACTGTGGTTAGCTCAAGTGATAAGGCGGTTATTGCGACAGGCCTAAATAGCAGTGCTGTAACCTATCTTCAGGCAGCTTACTCGTCCGCTCCAATGGTTTTTTTCCCCCACCGATTTTCTGCAGAAAAAAATCACAACACGTTGCGTTGCTGACCGTATCGCAATATATTACGTATGCATATCGTATCACCAGATTTCAATTCACAGCCGTATTGGCAAAAGCATGAAGTGAGCACTCATACGCAGAAACGCACTGCGCTGCTCCTCTCAACTTCTGAAAAGTCTGCAGGCACTAGATCAAGAATGTTCTGCTGAGCCGTTCCCTGACCAGTGTGTCTCATTTGAGATCTCTGATACTGTGTGGGAGATGTTCAAAAAAGTATCACTGAGTTTCCATCTAATCCATTACACTTTGGTGTCATATTTGTTTACAATCAATTTGGTGCTGGTTGCAAAGAGACTGAGGCCTGGAGGAAGAAGCCATGTTTCAGAGCAGCCCACTCTTGTAACAGTTCAGTTGGTACGCCTTGGCAGTGCTGGAGGGAGAGAGCGGGAGAGGGGGGGGGGGTGTCGAGGGTGCACACTAACAGGAGAAAGTAGGAAGGCTGAGGAGGAGAGATAGTGCGGGACTCATTATCAACTACAGCAGTAGAGAGTTTAGCCGACATGAGGAGAGCTCCTCAGGGCCACACACACACACACACACACACACACACACACACACACACACACACACACACACACACACACACACACACACACACGTTCACGCTCTCCAGTCACTTTACTTTCACTCATTCTGTCATCGTTCTTTTTAGATTTCCTAAAGTCATCATGCAGTCTCTCATCCTTTTTTCTCTCATGTGGTCCATACATCATATTTATGCTTTGTACATTTCTTATACAATCTCTCTCTTTATCCCTGGGTGGCTCTCTTTTGCTGAGCAGTTATGAAGAGCATACAGAGCTGGCACCAAGGCCTCTGACAGCTATCAGCACAAGACAGGCTCTCCCTGGATGTCTCGCTTTGCTGCAGATTGAAATCAAGTGTGCTGGAGGACACATTTTGCATGTGTGCGCTGATTGACAGAGTTAGTAAAAATGTGCGCCTGTGCACGATGTGTGTGTGCACATCTAACAAAAGCAGAAAAGCAAGTTGGACACACTCAGAGGGAAAGCGACAGCTCCCCTGTTAATTATGTGAGCTAATGGAGCAGCTGCTGATTCACTCCTGTGTTAGTGAGGTCCGCGGCGGGACGGGGAGGTTCGGTCAGGACATGTGAAGCATTAAGATGGACGGCTGTGACTCTGGTCAGAGGGTAAGTAAGGGAAAGAGAAGAACCATTAGACTGATGTAGTTCAGGGACTTAAACTGTCTCTGGGCAAAGATACATCAAAAACATCTGCCACTGTGGACGAAGCGTTTTTTTTGAGGGTGCTCTTAAGACTGATTTGGAGATTTCCCTAAAAAAGTGTTCTCGGGAAGTCTTCAAAAAGTACACTTATCTCAAAGTTCCCTTTTGGTTTCTAACTAATGTCCCATTCATTTTCTTTCTAACTAACGTCCCATTCATAGTCCTCCTGTTTCCATGGCAACACAGCCTCACAGACAAACTCGATAGTGTAAGTTTGCAAAATATCCCCAGCAGGAATAGGAAGTTAGCTAATTAATAATACAAATTTTGTTGAATGTAACACAGTGGCTTCTGTACTTTTACAATGACTGGTTGACACACAGTTTTATTTCTACAAAAATGTTTAATGCTACTGCTGTTTCTGATGGTTTGTAATTAAGAGCAACCTTAATGTGGAACTAAACAACTCACACAATAAGTAAGATTTTCACAGTTATATTATGATGTCCTTTGGTTAACTGCTACAAGGGGCAGGCATATGTATTAAACAATATGATGACAAATACTTACAACTTTTTTTAAAACAAAAAAATTTAAACTTTCTCAAAAGCAAACCTCTTGCACCGCAGCTGCACATTTTTCATGCCCCTATGTGCGCACTGTGCAGGTAACCTTACCTGCCCATATCCAAGAAATACGAAATGTGAATCGCAAATAAAGGCAATGGGTAGTGGGTAAAACAGCTGTGTGCATTTGTGTGGTGTTTGTGCACCACACATAATGTGATACTGTTAGAAGCAGGAGGTCTCACCCAGGAGAGGAAAAATCATTGAGGATACAAGGCTATGAATTCAAAACAACGTCCGAACACTGCAAAAGTATGACAGAGAGTTTCACAGAAGTCAGCATGTCTTGTTGCAGTGCCCTGACTATAGCAGAGGTATGGCCAATATTAGACACTGCAAAGCTAAATTTAAAACCTGCTCTGATAAAAAAAAAAAACAAAAAAAAAAAAAAAAAAAAAATTTAATGATTTTCATAAGGTTTGAACATTCATAAAAATTTAAATAATAAGATTTTAGTTTACAACA
>JAPQRN010000016.1:11299180-11309724 GCA_037367275.1 Coranthus polyacanthus | reverse complement strand
AAAAGTATTTCACAGTAATAATTATTCAATTGAGATGACCTATACCTTACCTATAGACATTTTCATATAATGATTCCAAAAAAGAAGCGGTCATTGTTCTTGCCACCATAAGTCACAGATGTCTGATTTACACAGATGTAGTGACTGCAGAGTTCGCTGTAAAGCCACTGACGGGCTGCTATTGTGAGAACTCTGAATGACACTTTTCAGGAAATGCTCAGGTTGGTCTGTGATAAAAGAAAAAAAAAAAAAGTTTAGCTTTATTACGCAAACCATTTGAGTCCACTCTCGCTCTGTAGATGAAAGATGACAAACAAAAGGCAATCAAAAACTGTATCTAAAATCTCTGCACCGCAACACCTGAGTCAACCTTGACTTCCTTAAGTACAGCTCGCGAAAAAAAAAAAAGACTAGGTGTTTGGAGCTGTAAACGTAGATGTAACAAATATGCATGTACCTGAGAATAGCTCCATGGATGTACTGACTGCGTTCATGCCGTTTCATTCAGGACCTGCAGGACAATTTGGCTTCGTATTCAATAAACAAGGAAGTTGAGTGGTAAGTTCCAACAGATAGCTCCGCAGAGATAAGGGACACAGTAATTGGTTTGTAATGACTCAAACAGCTGCGTGATGTACAGTTATAATTGATGCAGGAGCTGGCTGGCAGGAGTGTGGAGAATGAACTGTCAGGGACACTCTTCAGTGTATGAGAAAAACAGAGCTGTGACTTGCCTCTCGCCGAGGCTTTCAAAGGATTGGTGTCTGAAGGCAAGGCATCTAATTTCACAAACTGAAATGCATTAGGCGTCTGTTTGTTTGTCTTTTAAAGTTTATCTTGGGATGAGCAAAAGAGGGAATTTATGTCAATACATTTTTACAAATTACAGACAAGATAATGCCACAGACACAGAACTGTGACAAGTGGAAATACAGTACAAAACGGTCAAAAACAGGCTTAATATTGAGATACCTCACATTAATCACAGATTAGAATAGTCAACAGCATACTT
The DNA here is from genome assembly GCA_037367275.1 of Coranthus polyacanthus. NCBI lineage: Eukaryota > Metazoa > Chordata > Actinopteri > Kurtiformes > Apogonidae > Coranthus > Coranthus polyacanthus. The sequence goes on along the minus strand of JAPQRN010000016.1, from coordinate 11,308,712 downwards.
GACTCACTCGGGGAGGGGGGTGTCACTCTGCAGTAAGTCGCAGAGCTGAGGCATAGGGCTGTTAAGAGTGAGGCTCCACAATATTTTCGGTTCTTTATGAGACTGAACAGAACAACATAGACTATGGTGGACCGCCACAGTCTATATGACTAACGGGAAACACTGCATCGAATCCTAATTAATTATCATTAGCCTCTGTTTGTTTTATAGTTTACGGTTTTGAGGCAGTCCATAGGCGTGGATCCCCATAGACAATCCATTACAGCTTTCTCAATATGACAGTGTTGCAGCAGTTTACTATCATGTTCCTCCACTTGAACTGGTTCCCATTCTTGGACACATCATTAAACACCCTAAAGCAGTAGATGTTTCCATTAACTATTCATTCTTCAAATCATCACCCACTCTCCATGGCATTTGGACAGAAATGTACACGGCTAAAAGCACAGAAGAATGCTCTTTTCAGCAGGCTACTGTGTGAAATCAGACATGTACCTGCCATTATAAAGTATATCATGGCACACTGCACAGTTTAGGAATATGTATATATATATATAGATGCAACCCATCAGCATCATTTGTATACATAAATTATTAGAAAGGTTTATAAAATAAAAACAAGATTGCAAAGCTTTTAAGACTGGAGTAGCCCAAGGGCTAGGGACAAGGACATAGAGTAGCATCTGTATTCATTAAAGTTATACAGGATGTTCTTGTTAATAGAAAAACAAGTTTTATGAATGTTAAAAAAACACAAAAACTAGTTACATGTCAGGCACGCCGCTATTTGCTGCATCTCACGTACGGCATAAGAGCACTCCAGAGAGACAAACACAAAGACTGCTGCGGCAGTCGAGGAAAAAGAGAGAAACAACCAAATGCATGCTCATTAACTGAGATGAACAATCAAATAGGCCAACCCAGGTGAGTCACACATCATTTGAGTCCATGAGGAAACTTTTCTTTCTCATATCAGCTCTCTGAAAATGACCCCCGATATAAAAGTACTGATTACTTTCTTCCAAGAAGTACATTTGTCTAGACGATTGCTTTGCTACTCTTGGATGGAGCCTGCCTCATGAGTCTGGTGAGTGGGGATCAGAAATAACCTCCATAATTTGCGAGTTCACAAGCTGATGCTCATAAAAGTAAAGTTAGGAAATCGAAAAGTTCAACTCTATGAGTGGGGTGTTTTTTTTTTTTTTTACTTCTAATAGGACTCCCTATAGTGACCACTGTGTGAAGCACATGAACCCTGTTAACCCAGATGTACTAAACAATTCAGGCTCCAATGCACCAGCTTCATTTAATGCTTCTACACATGATTTTGAGCCTTTGGGCACACAGCCTAGTTTGACCAAGGCGGAGAGTGGTCAACAGGAACCGCTCTTGTTCAGGTGTTGTTTCAGGATGCTCACAAAGCAAGTACCTGTCTACATACTGGACCCACAAAAACCCTTGCTCAAACATGCAGACGCACTACCTACCTCTGCACCTGATTACTGCTTGGTACAGGCAATTATCACAAGTGGCAGTGTATAATAGGATATCTTGGCGCCTGCTGCTGAGGGCTAGAGTGCAACTCTTCATGAGTTAATGGAGATCTGAGAGGACGGATGGAAAGTGGAGTCATTTCAATGCATTTCAAAGCCCTGCCTGTCTACGTGAAGCCCTGTCTGCTTCCTGCCCAGTCGAGCTATCAAATGTGTGCGGATTGAACTGAAGATAAGGCCCTGCACTGTAAATAATAGCTATTGGAAAGACGATACACATGAGTGGACAAAACATGATAAACATCCTTCAGTATATTATCCAATCCCAGTACAACACCACAAGCTAAGGCCTCAAAAACCTTGAGTTAAATTACTGCAAATAGGATTCACAAGTAATGTATTTATTAAAAGGGCAAGAGTATATACTGAACTTGTGACGTTTCTTCAATATATGTCATTTGAAACACCAGGTGGGAGTGATACTTGTGGTGTGTGCCGTGAGTGAGATATTGAGTGATAAGAGTGGAGAGTGAACGTAAGGCACTTGTCATCATAACAGCATGGGAGGTCGTCTTCCTGTGTCTGGTCTCTAAGTACTCTTGCTCTCGTTTGGCCCTTTGGTGACAATGGAATGAACTTTTGAGTCATTTTTCAAAAGAAAATATCATTCACACCCTCCTGTGCCACTACAGTCCCAGATTTCTGATGAGGACAATTCATACAGGGAGTCAGCAGGTGATCTTGTGTTGAAAAAGTGCAAAACCTTTCCGACAGGAATGGCTCAAGCAATCTATGTGGCTGAGGCACTGAAAAGAAAGGAATGCCATGTATTGTATACAGTGGTCTCGGTGTGGACTAACAATTGCGGGGAAAACTGTGTTTGCCAACTTGACTGCAAACTTTAAAGGCAAAGTATGTAACATTCCCCTTTTCCTCCATCTTTTAACATGTCACACATGAACCCTACACAGTGTAATATCGATGTACCTTAATATGTTCCCTATGTGATCTTAAGCCACCTCACATTTATCACCTCTCTCCTTTATTATACAGGGTTTCCTAGACCGTCAGCTATTCGCTTACCCTGGCTGGAAACTGTATTATCAATATCATGGGTGTCCTTCCCACAGCAGGCATGAGGACAGTCTTCATATACTTACCACTGAGCACTCAGTAGTTCTGAAAAGGTAAAGCCCAATCAAAAAGGTGAACTGCCATCATACTTCATCATCATCAAGGTCAATATTTTTTGTATTTTTTTCACTGCCCAACTATGTGGTTTATATGTAGAGAATTAGTCCTTGAAAAGAAGTCATTGAAGGAAACTGAGCTTTTTAGGAATACAAGTAGAAAGTAGAAAAATGTCACTTATATTAACAGGTTGACCAAATTATGAAGATTAAAGCACTACGTAAGTAATTCTCCAGAGCTTAATCAAATCTATTTCACCTGCCTCAATCACAAATTCTGCAGTCTTGATGGCCTTTCATTAAGAGTGGTTGATATATTCAAGTTCATTACTCCATGTAAAGGTCTGGTAAAGACCTGGTTGTAAAAGACTTGGGCCACTCGCCAATAGTAATGGTATTAGATCTCCCGGGGGATACAGTCCATTTGGAACTGTATGGGTTCCTTTCAGGGGCACGGAGTTACAGTAGGATTAAAAAAAAACTCACATTTTGACAGTGTTGAATCACTGGTCTAAAGGCAGAAGATTGATTTTGTGTCTTTTAGTTGTCTATAAGAGTCAGAAACATGGATCATCTTTCTGCTTTGCCTACTTTTCAGAAAGCATCAAGTCTCTTTACAGGTAGAATGGGAAAGGTACACACATCCTTTTGCAAGTTCAAGGACAGAAAAGAAAAGTATAGGATCAACTTTACTCAAGTAAAAGTGAAAAAGTACAAGCTCTGAAATGTACTCAAAGTATGAAAGTAAAACGTTGCCCTTTGAAGGACATTTGTACCATCTGTTTCTATGCACAGCTAACCGAACCTCACATCACTGCAAAGACTATTAAACCATTCAAACTTAAAAAAAAAAAAACGCCTTCTCTCCGTGGTCTAGTCGTCTTATCTTGTCTGTTTTGTCTTGTTACGGCTGATGTGTTGTTTTCCTCTTGTTACACTTGTTATGCATGATACACACTGACGGATACACCATAAGGATCGTCTTTTTTTATGTGTTATTGTCCCATACACTTAGAATGGAATTGATCTCGATGTTGGGAAGGCGCAAAATAACTGATGGTTCCCCTCAAATGCATTAAAGCTTAAGTGGCAAGCCAGTTGTTGAAAATAAGTTTAAAGTACAGGCATTTGTGTTAACATGTAGGGAATAAAAATAAATAGTCATCAGAACAATAAATACTCGAGTAAAGAACAGATACCTACAGGATTTGTACTTAGTTGCTTATCACCTCTGTATATTCCAGACTGTATTTGTGACACTGCAATTACAAGAGTGGGAAAGGGTTATAGATAGTAAATCAGTTTTTTAATAAACCTAATGAGTCACATCTGACACATGGCTACACGGCAGCAATCGCAGTACACAAAGGTGATTACTGCAGTGTTAGCGTACAAATGTACACAGACACACAAACACACACCAAGACACACACAATCTATACTATCTCATACTATACAGTTGACTCTCATGCATTATTAGATTCATAGAGGTCCGTCCTCTACATTCTTGCCATTCCCTCTGCTTCCCTCTCTTGAAGCCAAACTATTATAGATAGGGAGGCATTCATCATGGAATGAATACAGACATAAAAAAAACAGGAACACACACAATCAGAGAGTACGTGGGAAGTTAAATAAGAGTGCATGGCTCTGTAAGGTAAGAGGAAAGTACAGTATTAAAGTCAGCGAGAAAAATAAAAAGAATCGGACGCAGAGGTAGAAGGCAGAAACACATCTGTCACGTTGAGCAATGAATAAGGAAAGAGCCTACTGAATGTTTCAACATTTTCCACATTTTCTTTTAGTCAGACTGCTCTACATTCACCGCTGCCTGTAGCCCCTGTAGACCAAAATGACATCACCACCACACACATAAATGTAGCGTTTCAAGTGTGCCATGCATCTTCAAACAGTTTATGAGAGCCTTATCGTGTCACTGCTGAGCAGAAAAACTTCACACGAGCCTCCCATTGACGAATCTCGGGGTCTGCTTGTGTGGGTTCGTACCGAATGTGTGCATGCCAGCAATTTGACAGCGCCGTTGGAAATATCCTGAAACAAGTCACCTTCATTTCCAAAGCGGAGGGGAAATTGTGTCGGTTTCATGTCTCTATTCTTTGTAGTCAAGTGGTAGATTTTAATTAAGCCTCCCTTCTTTTTAAGTAAAGTAATTGACTGATATGAGTAAAGAAGTATCGTATGAATCATCACTTTAATTTAAATCCTGATTAGTCGCTTAGATTAAAGCGGATGAGGTGATGTGGATGAGGTGAAAGGTAGGCCCCCCCAAAGATGGTAAGTGACAAGTAATTTATTTTTCCGTCACATAAGGACTTATGGAGGTGACGTGCATGTCTCACCTGGCACCCGTCCACCCACGAGTTCCCTCTCTTTCACGAATAGAGGCTACAAATGCATATTGCACAGGCACCCTTAGTGCAGGTAATGTATAAACCCAAATCTACATGCACCAAGATACTGTCACTTATCCCCCGCAATGATTTCAAGTAATTACATTTGCTCCTTACTGCTCGCTGCTCTTTAGCACATCTTGCTACTTGCACAACGAATGAACACGGGACACATTGCTAAGACACAAAACAGCACATCCTATGCAGTTCATACAAACCAGTCACATATCAGCTGCGTCATTTGAAGAAAGACTTGCTGACCACTACTGTCTAAAAATAAAGGGTTATTGTATTATTAAGCAGAGTAGAAATACAGCATGGAGGAGCACCTTGATAAAACATCAAGCCCCAAAGGTGAACAACAATAACTCCATTGAGCTTCTAAAGTACTGAACATGGTCCCCTATTTTTAGCACCTCTGTGATTATGATGTCTGACTATGTGAGCTGGCAGCCAGCACTTTGTCACTCACAGTGTGTGTGCTGAGTGTGTATTTGCTGTGGATTCGGCAGCAGTGCTGAAGCAGGCATTCTATACAACTTCCCTTCTTTTTGTGTCACCCATCCTAAGAATCCACTGGAGCTGAGACATCAATACTTGCGACTGCACCGAATTTTAAACAACACAATGTGTTAGTGTACTACAAACACTGATGATAAGCTTTTTACACGAACAGGCAATGAACTGCTTCTAATCTCGTACCATGCCTGGCAATAAAAATGACTTGATTTCTAGAGCAGGAATAACTTCCAATATAGGCCTGAGGAAATTCGGCCATGTGTGATAACGCTGTTCAATGCTGCGACGGCGATGCGACTTACAATAAATGCACCATCTGTATCATCTGAACATCAGTATCGCCTAAGCTCAATTAATTGGATTGCAGTCGCAATGTCAGCCTGTGCAATTATACAATCACAAAAGGCTGCAATTTAGTTCAATTAGAAAATATATATTTGCCTGCAATCTGCTTCAATTCAATGACAATGACCTTGATAACCAAGCAAACAGACTCATGATGCTATTTATTTATCACAAAATTGTCCACAAAAAGTGCAGTGTAATTTTTTTTTACCAAACTGAGCAGCCCGAGTATCAGCCGGTATCGGCCTTGTGTCACTAGCTATCAGCAAATAAGATGGGATTAACTGATGTTTATCTGTTATGTTATATTCTTGATTGTTTCCTAAATTTCTATGATTGAATTTGAAATTGAAATGAATTTGAAATGTATTTTGATATAATGAAGATGTCTTTGCTTCCCTGGTACAAAGGGGGAATGAGTCAATAATAAGTAAGTAAAACAAAAATAAACAAACAGACAAAAAAACGTAGGTATCAGCAATTGGTCAAATTGTTATCTTAAAAAAATCGATATCGGCCCAGAGTTTCACAATTGCTGCATCCCTAATAAACAAAGCAACCTCGCAGTCTCCACCAGAATTACACCAGTTAATCTGAAGGTAGCTGACGGCTGACTGGGGCTTCATCTGTTTGGCCAAATAGTGCAAATGCAACTCATCGCAATAATTTATCACACATATAATTTTTTATTCATATCACATTGACAAAGAAAATGCCATGTATTGGTCAGCACTAGACCCAAATGAGCGATTACCAGGCTGATTAATCAGAAGGCTTGCGGAAACTATGCATTTGCTGGGTTTTTTTTTTGCCTTGTTTAGAGCAAGGTATTATGTAATATGTTTACAGAAACCTATGTAGTTCCTCAATTTTTCAAAGCCTTCCTCCAATGCCGTCTTTTGTTACGCTGTGTGGAGCATCACTCTCATTCAGGATTGCCAGCGCTCGGGCTCTGTCAGACAGTCAGTGAAGCTCATCCACCCACAGAAACCACACTGTGCATGTTACATACAGTGTAATGTGACAGCGCACAGGAGGGGTCTGGAACAAAGATCAAATCTGACATAACATCCATTTGAGGAGTTCACTTTATACCAAGACGGCTGTTTTCTGTCTGCTTCTTATCCAAGCCAAGAATTAATTTAAGTGCAGGAATGACATTCATGGAATAAAGCTGATGAGTCGCAGCAAGCAATTTCATGTGCATACAAAAGTGATGCAAAATCTTCTGTAGGCTGTGATGAGTGACCATGGCATAGTGGTCCTTAACAAAACTCCGCTGTGCAGGGGAAATTGTACAGTTTTTCCAAAGAGCTCATAATCCAAAAGCAGTTGTAGCCTAAAACTAAAAACAAATCTGCAACCAAACTGGTAAAACACACCCATTTTTTCCCCCCCTTCTGTATATATTAAGTCACACACTGAAACGTAACAAAACACAATGCCTGAATCACGCACCTTTTCTATTTTAAGAGTTCAATATGTGCTTAAAGATGAATAAAAGACCGAGGGTAGATTTACCTTCTTCAGAGCTGACATTCTAGGTGGATCCTCCTCCTGCAAAGCCCGTTCACATGCTGAGGTCCCAAGCCAAGTTTGGAGGGTGCGCAAATCCTAACTCAGCCCGGTGCTGATGCTGAGCCATGAGGTGGCTGTTTAGTATTCTCATCTCGCTTCCACCTCATCCTACAGCTGGCTTGGTGTGCGCACGCCCCAAAAAAAAAAAAAAGGCTGTTATGACAGGACTCAAACACACGGGGAGCTCTAGCCCAGTGTATTTCACTTCAAAACGAGTTAAGTTTAAAAGTGATGTAAACTGATGTGGCTTTGGTTTATTTGGCTTGCACGTGGAAATGCTGGTTATGATCATTTACAGAGCGAGCAGTGACACTAATAAAAATGTGAAAACTTATATATTTATATCCAATATACCGAGAGAAGTCCCAAATAATTCTTTTATATTCTGCATAGTATATTAAACGAGGCTTTTATATATGCCGAATTGAAGAACAGATGTAACTAATCGTATCAGTACAATAACTATTGATATAAAGATTATATAGCGTTTCTTTCAACGAAGGCCATAATAAATTGTCATTAATTTGAATGGAAATTGGCGCTAGGTAGGATAGATGTAGGCTGGGTCTACGAGTCTTCCTCTGCATGCAGCTCCGCGACGGTGTCCGTCAGGGAGCTGAATGCAGCCTGCGCTTTTGCAAGCGGTTTATTTAGATTTTAAGTCAATTTGGCCATTTCTTTAGCTACGTGTAACACTGAACCCTACATAGCTCAAGTATTTTTACCTGCGTGTGTGAACCGGTAATCGCTAGAAAGCGAGCTGATGAAGCTACCATGCCGGGTATCTAGGAGCTAACTCGACCAACTCGCTAGCTAGCACATTAGCTAGAGCTGCCTCTCAACCTGCAATATTCAAGTTACGCCGTCTTCTATCCCGTACAGTTAGATATGTCGAAATGGCACATAGGAAAGAAGGTGAGCATCACCGCCGTCGCTCACAGCTTTTACAATGACATGATGGAAAAAGTCGTGTTTTTTTGTAGCTAGCTAGCTTGCTTTACTTAAGCTAGCTAAAGTCCCGTTATTTCTACTCTCGCGTTAGATTTTCGGAAAGGTTGTAAACAAGTGCACGTGTTAGACTGTCGCGCCGAAAAGTGCACACCTGTTTTACATCCACGCCAAATTCTGGTACCGTAACATTAACGAAGGGAACAGATCGGTTCTTAAACTTGGAGAGCGGATCTTTATGATTATGCTTTTAGCCACAAAGACAAAGCCAAATGTCTGATAGTTACAGTTCATTCAATTAACAGGTAGTGTTACATCTTTTTTTTTTTTTGGCATTTGTGTCTCAGCGTTTCAATCGAAAGTTCTCCAGAAGCTCTACCCTGCAGCTCCTATATTGGAAAAGGAATCCAGTTTACCACACACTGTGCATCCTGTAGCCAAAAAAACCCACGTAAAAAGAAAAACTTCTCAGCAGGTCACTGATATTGGTGAGGTTATGTTTAATACTCCATTGTTTTATATTGTTTATGCTTTCCAAGACTATATATTAATCATGCAGCAATAAGGTTCTTCTTATAAATATATAGTAATATTTTTTTAATCGAAAAATCTCTTATTTCATCTTTGTCTTTCCCTCCTCTTTCATACACAGAATTGTTACCACTCTATTGATTATTTTCATTGGCAACTAATCGGTTGATTGTTTTTTCCAATGAATCCATTGGTTGTTTGGTAAATAAAATGGTGAAAAATGTCGATGAGTGTTTCCTAAAGCCCAAGGTGACATCCTCAGATATCGTGTTCGCAATCCAAAGATATTCAATTTACAGAATATTTGGAAAATACAGGAAAATATTCACATTTTAGATCAATCAAACTATATGGGCTTTTCTTAAAATAATTCCTCAGGCCGATTATTTTCAATTCATCGATACATTTAATAGTCAACAACTCATTGATAAATCGTTGCAGCTCTTTTGTCGTGCTTCACTCTACTTCATACTTTACAGGTGATGCAGGGGCTACACACGGTGCCGCCGGTCCTGCC
>JAPQRN010000016.1:11279106-11299080 GCA_037367275.1 Coranthus polyacanthus | reverse complement strand
ATAAGAGCCTTGGGCCATTACACATCTTTCTGAGCTAATCATCCTCCTCAATGCAGGCCTCCATTCACCTGACAGGCTTCTACTTTATCTCAATGAAATGTAAGAGACTTGTTGGTTCAGACCACAGAGCAATACAAGTATAAATTATGAGGTTCAGTTTGATTAATTGCACTCATCAGCCTTGCAGTGCCTTAATCGAATATATTTTTGATTTAGTCAGCGAGCATGCCAGGAAATTAATATCCAAAGTGCTCTTTAAGGTCAGGCAAAGTATGCAACATTTTCCATAAAAACACTATATAGACTCATACAATAATAATCCTCCTCAGTCATCGCTTCTGAGTCTCTGTCAGTGTGTGCGTGGTGTATTTACCTACAGAGACCCTGCCCTCTGCCCGTATTTTCTATTTTCCTCTTGGTTTGCTGTGTTGAGGATGTTTTTGGGCGTCAACCTTCGGGCAGTGAGTTTCTACCTCCAGCCAATCAATAGCATCCCGCAGCATACGTGGCCAGAACAATTTCAAAAACGAAGCGACTCTGGTTATGAAGCTCTCTCCTCTTTCTGCTCCTCTCACTTACTGAGCAGTTCTGTCTGAGAGACAAAACTCTGGGCAAAGCACACACACAGAAATGAGGAAGCCTGTACGTCGGCTGTATATTGCCTCTAGGACATTCAGGAGTTTTACGAATGCGTAGGTGTGGTTATTTGTGTTCTTAGAATATATCTGCTGTGACAGAATCAGGAAATGACAGGGTTCAACAATAAGGCTTGCCACTTTGCCCAGGACAAGTAGAAGTCCATGTCAGGTAAAAAAAAAAAAAAAAAAAGGATTATACATACTATTTTTTTCAGGACCTGATGATGGAAGTAGCTGCGGAATGAATTATCTCACTTTCATCTCACTTGTGAGAAAATTGCAGTGGGTGAAGAGCTGAAGAGCTGATGCACAAGCAATTATTTCAGTTATCCTCGAAAAAGGAGTTTATTTGGGTGGCCTTAAAGGATGCAAGGACGCCCAAACTTGTGCTGCAAGTTTGAGAACAAAGTGGATAAAATGGACAGATTTCTGAAAAAGTTTCAGAAAAGAAACCTTATTGTTGAACCCTGAATAATGTTTTTTCCCCATTTTCATGGCTTTTTTTCTTCTCACTGTGCCACTTGCTCTCTCCATTCAGTTTATTGCTTGCTCGACCACCGCTCTCTCTCTCTCTCTCTCTCTCTCCGAGCAGATAGGAGGGGCCAAGTTTGAACAGTTCTGTTTACAAAGACAAGCGAGAAATGTTACATACTTTGCTTTACCACCTGTGTGGTAGTCTTGAAATACCACATTATTTCCACTCTTCCAGTCCAGTTCACACCTGTAGTCTAGTATGATATGGGCATTACTTATTCAGTATTTCCGTCGTTCAGCTGATTCTGCACTGTACCATCACTGTACAGTCACTGTCCTTTCATAAAAGATATATTTTCTGGACTGTCAACTAGTACACTTCTGTCGCTGAGCTTTGATGCCAAGATGTGACTTTTACTCCCCTTTGTGTCTACTGCGAGACAGATTATTTTTTCATTCAGGCTTAAAAGAATTCCCTTGTACGCTATGTTGAGGAACACAGTGACAAGTAATACTTTGTTTTATTTTTAATCTACCATGAAAGGGCCCTTTGGAAAAAAATGTTATAAATATTGCATATTTTTAAATGCACTGGGAAGCTCTAAATACTGCAGCAAAAGGACTGCCCAGATGATAGTGTTCACTTTGTGAGAAACAAACTTTGATCCAGACATTTGGTTGCATAAATATATGCTTTTCCGTACTAAAATACATGTTGAACTGAGTAGGTAGTGCCTCCTCTTGTGTTGTTTTTCAGAGCACTCCTACTTCCATTGCTGCAATATGCTAGTCAGTCTGCTGCTTGGAAGTGAAGCGGGTCACTAAGCAATCAATGGGAGCTGTTTTCTTTAACCTCTCAAAGCCCCTTGAGTTGTTACGAAGACGGGAGGTGGAGGGTTAGCAGCTAAGCCAGCAAGAGTGTCATTTCTGCATCGGCCCCGGGCATTCTCGCTTAAATTTTGTGTTGTACAGAGGTACAAGATGTTGTGTAAGAGATTTAATGCTGGGGTACCAAAACATTGAAAGGAAAACAAATTAAACTGCCGAGCTGCGGTACACCTAATGATGATTTTCATAAGGGAGGAGGTATGTAATAATTTTATATATGCACACTGAAAAGCTAATGCGCATCTTGAGCATCTGCTCCCTGCTTATTTTATTAAGTTGGATTCTAGATAAAGGAAATGCTTACAAGCAGCATTACTGATTTGTATTATAAAAAGATTAAACACCTTCTATTTTGTCTGCTATTCTATCCAGAGGCACTACAAAACATGACTGATTCTAGCAGATTTCTTTTCAATCCCCACCAGCTCACTAGGGCTGATTGTGCTGCTCAGACTGCAATCAGCTAAAAATGCGGAATATCTAATTAGTGAAATCCTTGGTGCAGTGATTGGCTGGAAGGAAAACTCAGTACCTCCGTTCCATATTATTGGGCACTTTGAATAGAATTAAGAGTGTAATTATTTGTTGCCCACAGAGGTGAGCGTCCATGAAAGCAATGAAGAAATCGACCAAGAGAAAGAGCCGGAAGAAAAGAAAAGGCGGAGAAGAAAGAGGAAGAAGCCAACCCTTCATGTAGACTCAGAGAAGGATCCAGCAGCTCCGGCATCTGAGACAAGCACGGGTCCGAGTCAGACACCTGTGAATGAGGGAGGAGAGCGCGTTAGTAGAAACAAGAAGAGGAAGATGAAGAAGAAACGACACAAAGAGAAGCTGCTCTCCATGGGTCTGATGCCCCGCGCTGCTGCGTTGGAGTTCACCTACCAGAGGGAGGAGCATGGGGAGGAAGAGGATGATGGGAGGAGAGCCGCTGAGGTGTCAGACTTCCTCAGGACAACAATGGAAATCTATAACTCAGATTGTGAGTTTTGAGGGAGGTCGATTGAATTTTTACGCTCTCTGTTCTAAATCATTGAGTCTTAAACTTGTCCTTTTGTGGTCCTCACACATTGTTAAAACTGTCCAAAACCAACGCTGAGCCAAGAAAATAGTTGATGTTGATTCATTGTCTGTGCTGCAGTTTATCAAGCTGGTGACATTTTCAGATTACATTTACCAACATAAAATGTACTGCTGCCATATACTGAAAGCATGTTAATGAAAACTAATGAACAGAATTTATTCTACTGCAGCACTTTGTTCCCTTTTAGAAACACAATGTGACAGAACCAGCTTGGACTAAATAGTGAAATAGTAGAGATGTAAGTGTCTGAACAGTTTTTCAGTTACAAGGCATGTCTATGTGTATATTTGACTAGAGTTCTAGTTTATTTAACATTTACAGCGGAAGAACCAGGTCAAGAACCAGCCACAATTACAAGAGTTACAAAGTTTCAGATAGTTTTACAGCAGAAACACAAAATCTGTCTAATGGAAAGCAATTGCGGTCTTCAGTCACGATGTTTTAATCAAGGCTTTGAGCTCACCAAGAGATTCATTAAGCTGCATAGTGTCCTGACGTTTCAGCCATGACTGGTGTGCCAAAGAGAAAGCTCCTTGGTACTTGGTGATTTTGTGCATCTAATAATAGATGTTTAAAGTGCACGGATATACCCAGTGTGGCTTTGTAGATGAAGCAATCTGCTAGTTATTGGTTATGTCCTCTATATGTTGATCACACAGAGAGATTAAATTAGACAGTAAATTAAAGAGATAGAAAATATGAAATCATACTCAAATAAGCAACAGCTGCCGTATACTTTGTGCAATTTACCAAGGTAAATTGGTCGTTTTGTCAATTCTAACCATTAGGTATAAGTATAATGTTGCTGTTTTTTTGTGTTCTCCCCCAGCATCGTTTCATGCAGGTAAGCTTCCTCCCCTGTCTGGTGTGGTAGATGACCTCCTGAGCAGCATATCCAGCGGCCGTCAAGCCACCTCTGTCCTGAAGCAGCTCCATTCTCTTAAGGCCTTTGTTCAAGAGAAAGATTCAGGCCGACTAACAAAGGCACTGGAGGAGCTTTACAACACCACTTCCATGTCTGCAGGTCTGCATCACTCTGTCAAATCACCAAAAATTAATATAGTTAAGAAGAAAAAAAACAAAACACACAGGCTTTTTTTTTTTTTTTTTAGATGAACTCATGCCTGTCTCTGTCCACACTAGTCTGCTCTTGCTGGGATTTGCCCCAAACGCTTCACTGACCTGTCTCCGGCAGGTTAATACTTGCCTCTGTGTGTCCGTGCTTGCCTCAGTCTGTGCATTGTTATAAGTGAACTTTATTGTTCACCTGAAAATACCTGCCCTTACTTGCCTTCATCAGCCGTTACCTGTAAGAACCTGCCCTTGATTTGCAGTACAAGGGCTGGTCTTGTCCAAATTACGCATCACATACAGGTGACTTCCATCATGACTTAATTAACATGTTTGAGCTTGTTCATCTTGCCTTAACTCGATCAACATCCAAAACGTCTCATGAGGCCCGAGACACGTTTTCACCTATGAGTGCGTTTGTGTTGGTGCTTTTTCGTGGTTGGCTACCCGTCTGCATAATAGGATCAGCAGGGACTTTGCTGCTTTCACATGCACACGAGTATGTGTACGACAAGGAGAGCGAGAGACAGAGTGAAAGAGACCAGCCAGTGGATTTGGGACACTGCCATATCAATGGCCACAAACCGACGCTTGTCTTTGTGTGTCCCTGTCGCCAAGACAACACTGTGTAAAAACCAGTGTATAACTCACGAGCAGAGCCAATGTTACAGCCTGCCTTAGTTGTGTCTCTCTGCATGCACCTGCTCCACAGCTGCTTGAAAGCTTTTCTAGCCTCTCACGGCACCAGCCTCCTTTTGCATTACTCATGTTCAATTGACTTTTTCTGTTGCCATTTTTAAACACAAGTCTAGAAACATTGTATCAGAGCAGAAAATAGTTTGTCAGAAATGTGACTTTCTCATTAATGAATCTTTTTGTTTTATTTATCTTAACATTTTAGGGATGATACTGGTATTCTATAAATTGCTTAAATACGACAGTTTGCATTTTCATATTTTTAAATAACTTCCAGTAAAGCCTGTAAAATCAGTATTCTGTAGTTTAATTTAATGCACATCCACTGTCATGCAGTAACTAATCTTATGCTTGTGGAAATGTGTGATTTTAAGTCCTTGAAGTGACTTGACTAAAGCTCTTTACGATCTCCAATGTACATTAGTAGTAGAAATTGAATGTCTGCAGGAGCAGATCTGAAGCAGCTTTCTGTTTAATACTTACTATACCACACCCTGGAATTCCTCTGTTGGAAGATATTTTTCAAAAGTTGATCAACTAAACTTTTCATCAATAAAAGAAAGACACTGCTTGTGAGATGTGTCAGGATGAATCTGTGCCTGTAGTTGGGTAGGATGTAAATTCAACAGTGGCTGAATGTTTTGATTTATTACGCCCAAGATACAGAAGAAAATAAGTCTCTCTGTTAAAAACACTGACTGTGTTTCTGCTTATTTGTTGTCAGCAGTCATAGAAACTGAAATTGTGCTCTATTTCTTTTTGCGTTTTAGAGGAAACTACTGCAGTCATTTCCCTGTTCCAATACTGGATCACAGACATTCTTCCCATGCAGGGAGACCAGACAACAGGCCTTTAACACAACACTGGTGAGACTGTGACTCGCTCTGAAACAGTAATGTTACTAAATGATAACCATTTAGTGAAATTTCTCTGTTTCTTCTGTGATTTATCTCTTCCTTTTCATATTCTGCATTTCAGAAGGATTGAACATGATGATGTATTCAGTGTTTTTATATTATTAAATATTTTGTGTGAATTGTGTTGCGTTACCTTTGTGTAATCCTTTTAAAGTGCCTTGTTTTGGAAAAGCCACTTAATGTTGAGTTGGACAACTCCACGAGTAAGCTTGAAGTTGTCATTATTGACCATGCCACCTTATTTGCCTTTTTGTTGTTTTCTTATGAGGTTCAAATGAATGAAACAGTAAATTTGGTTTCATATCACACTCTCTCATCTAACCTCTAATAGCCTAAGAAGCAAATGTCAGCTCTGCTGGAGCTCCAGTATTGTTTACTGACGTTATGACATTTCAACCGGGCTGGCTAACCCAATAACCCCTCAATTATCTACACTGCACACAAATCAATTTTCAACTGCCTTTTTACATTTGCACCACTGTTGGTTGTCTTCTTGGAGGCAATGCTGATGACATTAGTAGTGTCTCAGTAGATTTTCATTATGGGTCTTAGTGATTAAGAATGTCAACTAGCTGCCTTAACTGACCTCCACTTACACTTGTTTCCTTTATCTGTCTGCTCAATATAGCTATGTACTTTGTTGTTGATGGTCTTTGGGAATCAGTACCACCCAGGGAGCTATTAGCTTGTCCTTCAGCTTCAACATACCTGTCTGCAGCTCAGGGAATCTATTCTAATACATTTACACATAGCCTGATGCCAAGGCATGAGTTCAGGAAAAGGGCAAAGAATTATCTCTGCAGGAAAGAGCCACTGCGATGACCTGAGTGAGAGCCGTCTGCCACGTCCAAGCTTTAGAGGAAATGTTTTTCCAAAGTTACGATGCAGCAATAGAATTAAGCAGGATGCTGTTTGCTGTGTGGATGGACACACCAGGTGTTGTGTCTAATGGAAACTCATCAGCTCATTTGCAAGAGGAGTCATGAATGTCATCATTAGTGCCTTTTTACTTTCACTTTTGAATCTTCTGAATTAAAATCAGATTTTAGTTTTTTAATATAGTAGTTTAAATGGTGCGCACAACTTCTAGCGAGCATCACATGTCTCTGTGGCATTATGACTTTGCAGCATTATTGCTAGGTTTTTAACATTATTCATATATGCATGAGTTGGGGGACAAAATTGAGTTCAAAGACGAGGAAAAAGGTCATTGTTGGCTGCTTTCACTGGAGAGAATTCCTCTTTTGTCCACTGAGAGATGTCATCAGTACAGCTTCCTCAATATTAGACCTTACTCTGAGCTGTGGACCCCAAGGTCAGGAAAGATATTAAAGCTCACAGAAATTTGCTGACAAGGCAGGGGACCAATTCCAAACATCAGCAGAGAAACGTCTATACCAACCAACCACCTTTGCAGAATCCAACGGGCTCTAGCTAGAATTTTGCACATTTTTGCGGCATCAAACCCCCCCCCCCAAAAAACAGAGAAGAAGATGGAAACGTGCTTGAAATGTTCTAAAGAAATGTGGAATGACTGTATATGCACTGCTGTCTGCTATTAAAATCTGTATATTAAGACCTCTTTCAATTGCCATGCATATTTGCATACTGTATATTAATTCACCACAATACACCGCCAATTTGGTTTATGGGTTTTCAACTATAGTTCGGTTTGAGTTGTTTAATTCGACTTGAAATTGATATTCCGCTCTTTTTCAGTAAATCCCCGCCTTATGCTACATTCTTCCTTCTGTTTAGACTGACTTCTTTGTCCCTGTGTGCCAAGTCCTGTAATCCCCTTAGTCACACCACCTGCAGACAGGCTCTTATGTAAAGACGAAAAGGAGACGGTATAAGGGCTGACCTGACTGTCCTGGATCAGATAGCTGAGCACAGGCTGAGGTGTCCACACACACACACACACCGGGACAGACCCTCTGTCAGCGGGTTTCCCGTCCTGGGAGTCCAGGGAGCCCAGGAACAGGAGCCAAGTCTTATCTGGCCTTTAACTCGATTGGCTTAACAGGAAAACCATCACTCCAAAATGTTTTTCAGGCTCCCGAGACTGACTCCCGGCTACATCAGGCTTCTGCAGGTAAGTGTGAGCCGTTTGACGTGTTCTGAAATGTTTTGTGATGATAAGGTAAGATGTGATGATTTGGAGACAAGTAGATAACCGCCCACAGCATTATTCTCATGTGAAGTGATGTTTGACCTCAGGTGGGAACGATCAAGACGCTAAAGCTGCCTGCACATCAAAATATGTTAGTGCTAAGTTATGTTTATGTGTTGAGCTTCGCTGCGATTTATCCACACAAGAAGCTTGTTTTGATTTAACAGCCTTTAAAACAAAAAGGCAGAAAGCCCTCTTAATGTCATGGATTTAAAGGCTAGATTATATTGTGTGTGAAATGATTTGTCTCTACCAGTCCTTAAGGAGTAGAAGAAAGTGACAGATGAAATAATCACCAGTTCTGAGAGCAACCACTGATGTAATGAAGTGCTTTCAAGGCACTGGTTTTATGAGTATGTAGGAAGGTTTATAGACAGAGACAGTGAATACAGTGAGTTAGTTTCACTCAGCTTCATCTGTCTCAGTAGATTCACATGAGACAAAATGATGAAACCCAGTACTAGTATGAGGAATCAAATTATACACACGCCCTCCGCAAATATGAGCGCATCCGAGGCTGCTGTTTGGGTAATTGTATGGTGCCTTTTGTTTTAGCTCACAAAACACAATCACCTTTTTGGTGGTGTTTATCACAAACAATGGAGACATCCGAGCCTGTGACAGTCCACTGCATTGTAAATGGAGATGGGAACTGGATGAGTGAGCGACAGGAATGGCTTGTTAACTGTCTGTGACACAGCTCCATTAGAAACTATGACGTTTCTATTATTTGCTCCTCTCTGCTCTTTATTATTGTCAAGAGACCGATGAGGAAATTGGCCGTGTCGAAAAATAGACTGGCTTTTTATTTGTCAAAAGAGGCAGAGTACCATTTGGTAAATGAGAGAAAATGGGCTTTTAATCTCTTGGGGTTTGGTAGAAGGGCTGCGTGGGGTGCGGACTGAGGTTAGCATATTGTGGCTCAATCATTTAATGTTTTGGAAAAGGGCTGCAATAAATGTTGTTTTCCTTGGGCTTGAAATGAATCTCTCCATTCATGCATACTTCAGCGAAACTTTTTGCAAGTTGTGTTATTTTTATACTGCTTTGATAAGCTTTCACGCTCCATACCATACAAGGAAAGACTAACTGATAACATTTCACGTGACACTTTTGCTTCCTTTTCAGACACAGGCCTACCATAATGTGGCTGTGACACCTCCAGCTGAGAAGGCCATGCCTGGCATGGCTGTGCTGCTGGGGGCCCTGGGGATCGGGATGTGTGGCTACAGCTCCAGGCAGCTGGCCCTCTACCACCGGCCCTCGGCCCGTGTGCTGCAGTGGGCTGGCACGCACACTGACGCCAGCTTGGCGGCCACAGCAGCCCCGAGAACCCACCTCCTGGATGTAACTCGCCGGGCTGGTGCCTGCCAGGAGATCCCACCTCCCTCCTTTGTGGGCCAGAAGGTCTCCTTAAAATAACATGTGATGCTCAGATGGTATTACTGTAGTTTGGCCGACATCATAGGTTGAACTCCGGTAGCTACACTTTTGCACATTTAAGATTGTAGCTATGCTGGCCCATTGCACAATGTGGCCCATGTGCTCTCTGCCAATGTGTTAGTGTGGATTTCTGAGTGAATTCAACCTATATGTTGCAAATGCAAAGTTTGATGTATTATTTTATTGTAACTGAAGTGTGGTATCTAGTGCAACGCATGTAAAATACTTTCAACTATTCAACTGATTATGACACTGTGACAGTGATCAGATGTAAATGGGCACTGCAATATGAGTGATTAATGAGTACGTAATGATGCTGGAACTTCCCAAAGACTGTTGCTGAATGTAGTTTGAATGAGCTAACGTGTTTCATTTGGAGACATTGTGTGTCCCTTTGAAGCCTGGCGTAAAAATGGACTGACGCTTGGCAGCGGCCCTCTGTACACAGATGGTTGGCAACCCTCTTATATATGCCCCCACCCCCATGTCCTCTTCAGGCAGACAGCCATGTGTAAGTGCTTGAGCAGCCCATCCCTACCCATGACTTCAATTGATTTCCACTGAGGAGGAGCAGGTGCCATCCATCAACAAGCCTTGGCATTTACTGGCGACATCTAGAATCGGCTGTCAATCAGAAACGGTGCAGGAAGACAAAGCTTGGCTTTGTGGCCGAATACGTGATGAGTTCTTCCTGTTTTCAAAAAAAACCCAAAAACCTTACATTTCAGTAGACGATGGAAGGAGAAGCGGAGAGTGGCAGGACAGTTTTGTGGATAGAAGACAGACATCTGATATTAACAACTGCAACATGTAAACAGCACTAGCTCAAATAAAGTTTTTGATTTCGAATCTATATTAATATGGCTGTGACTTTGCAGGTAGCAGGCAGGCAAGGTATGATGGTGATTCCTTTAGATGAAGCCCGTGTCCTCAGTGGCGATTAACCCAGGTGGAAAATCATTCGTGGCACACACACTCATTAACCTAATCTGGTATTAGGGAGAAGGACTCGTGAGCAGCAGACAACTCCTGTGCATCCCAACTTTGCGCCATTCCCCCTGCAGTGTCCACCATCCGTCCCACTGGCATACATGTTTTTATTTTCCAAGTGACTGGTGTTTCCTTTTGTGTTTACACCAAACTTTACATTTTAAAGCAGTGAAAAAGGGACTTGGCGAGTCACTGAGTGTGGTTGAGAATGAGCGCTGTGCCTTAGGGAAAGCACAGGCACTTTTATTTCTCCACAATTACAAGACAGGAGAAGGAAGTAGTGTACTCCTTTCTGGAGAGTTGTGAGAAAGTAGGATCGTGAGAAAGTTGAGTGTTTCAAAGAGGTCAGCCAGACCCTGTAATCCATTCTTTTTTTTTTTTTTGCTGAAGAGCATCCTTGTCTGTCTGCCAAATTGGATCGGTGGCTAGTTGTGGCAGGTTTGGAGTTTTTAGAGCTTTAATAGTAGCCCTACAGAACCCTAGCTCAGTAGGTCAGCTGCAAAATTGATGTAATCCACTCAGCAAAAGGCCCTAATGGTTCCAACTGGCATCATACACTACCAAATGGTCACGTTAGTCTGGACAGACACCCATAAGAGACACCCATAAGCAATTTCATAATGGGTTTGCGATGGCCTCCAAACGGCGTCTGTAAAAACTGTCTGCCACATTCTGTACGCCTGGAAGGAAAAGACATATTGGTACCGTTAGAAGATGATTTTGGGTATCAAATACAGTTTCGAATTCAAGTCTGAAAACATTTGTCACGCTGGCAACAAATTACACTGCAATGTCATGTTCAGAAATTGCACTCCCATGAGTGTAAAAAAAAAAAAAAAAATCAATGTGGGCGAGGATTGGACGTTGTAATGCACCTGGCTAGTTTTGATGAATTCCTTATGCTGCGGCAGTGCACCGTGAGCACAGAGCTCTGTGAAACCCTATTGATCTCAATCAGAGAGTGAGAGGCAGCTCGTCTCCTCACTGCAGCAAACTTCCCGTTTCCACTTTATGAGGGAGAACTGCCAAGACGGTGAACTGATGGAAAAAGTATCCAGAAACACGTTTGGTGTGAAGAATCGTGCGTTAAAATGAAACCCAGGGAACGTTTGAAAGCTCAGTACCGCTCTGTTAGTTTGGCGTGGTTTGCACACATTGGCATTCGTTCATTTCAGCCTGTGATGTCTACAGACCTGAGTTGAGCTGTGTTTGTTCTGAGATTTGCGCTAGTAATTAATACTGAATGACGAGATGTTATTAAAGCTCCTGAAATAAAAGCATTCTGCAAACATAACACTCTACTGTTGCGCTTTAGTCACACCTGTGGGTCTAATTGCGTTTCTAAAAAAAAATGTTTCAAATCTAAGTGATGTGCAAATGAGATGTTATTTTTGTGCTGGGAAATAAATCTATTTTATTTCAAATCAAATGAATGCTTTTTCCTGCTGCAATTAGCCTTTCAGACACTTTACTTTATAATAGATCTCAGGTAACATCCAGATTTTTTTTTTAAGTAATTCACGACCTCTGTGTATTAATCAAACGGAGAGATGCGGTGTTTGTATCTACATTAAAGTTAGGCTAAGGTTATCATCTGTAGTTAACTTAATATAAAATGAACTCAAACCTTCTTTTTCTTCAGGTTTTGGCGTGAGTTTACAAATGATAGCAGCATTCACAGTCAAATCATATGACGTATAAACACATTTATACCAAAGTTGGCATCAACACTTTGCATACATTTGTGGAAATGGCATTTTACGTCTTGGAGTTGTTCCGTACAGTCAGACAGGTAGCTTCATCACAGTAAAGGTTGGTGAAAGGAGGTCACCGCCAGAAGCAACAGGTCTGTGTTTACGCAGCGTAACTGTGCCCTCCGGTGGACGCATCCAGCGGTTGTCGGCGCCGTTGTCCATCGTTCTCAGAAAGTTAGTTTTTTTTTTTTGTTGTTGTTTTTTTGTGTGTTTTTTTTTTTGTCTTCGCGCTGCTCTACTTCGGTTGTCGCTTTCTAATAAAGATGGTTTCAACGGTAAAAAAAAAAAAAAAAAAAAAATGTCGCTCGGATTAAACCGCATGCCAAGGAAAATGCACGTTTCCATCTGCGTTTCCCTCCCACAGTTGGAGGACACTCCGAGGCGGTGCGCTTGGGTGAGCAGCGCTGGAAGAAAGCAAAGCGTGGAGTGAAGTGTCGTGGAACGAAGTCTGAACGAAAGGATTGGGAGATTTGTTTACCGTTTTCAAGGGTTTGTATCCGATTTTTTTTTTTTTTTTTTTATCCGAAGACTGATTTGAAGGAAAACTTAAGTTACGCGTTTTCAATTCTTGTCCGAAAGAATTTGCGTGCCACTAATTGAGGGTCCCGTTTTTGAATGCGTGTCAAAGTTTTATGTGTACAGAAGAAAAGAAAAAAAAAAAATCATTAAACAGTATGAGACCTGAATTGTTAAGCAACTTGGACTAGTTTTGTTGTTCACATTGCGCAGAATGGGCCGCTGTGTCGGTTTGGGCGCATTCCTCATGTTAACAGTTTGTCCCGGTCCAAGATTTCAACCTGACATGACACTTGCTTTGTTTGACACATGTGGTCACAGTGGAGAGTCCTGCTTCTGCGCCTGATCTCACCTCCCCTGTTCTCAAGGCTCGTTCTGTAAACGCCGTGTTATGTTTTTTTTTTTTTTTGGTTTTTTTTTGCGCCAGCTCGGTCGGACACAGTCAGTTTTTGTTGAGCTTGGTCACTAAATAATTTTCCAGTTGGGTCGATGTGTGACTCCGTTCATTATCTTTCTTGGATGTCCTCCGTGTGGGTCTGTGTAGGTCACCTCCACAGTGCCACTTCGGTCTGGACTGACTGAAAAAAGCAACAAGCACCTGCAGGGCCGCTTCAGTGGTCTGGACCCCATTACTGCAGCATGGGCAACTTTTCCAGCAAGGACGGTGGACACGGACCCACAGGTAGGTCAAAAATAAACCCACATACACACTCTGGGGAGCCTGCAAAATTATCATCTTTCATTCAATCAATCTATGAATATTGGTGTGTTGCTGTTATTTTCAAATGTTTGCACCACACAGGTGCCTGGCGGTGTGCGCTGCCTTCATGTTTTGAGGTTTTTAAAGAATAAGGCCAGAAGCTGTCAAGGCTCTGATATATGAAAGCATCAGAAGACGGTGGGTACAAAAGAAGAGAAGTAGTTGAAGAGCAAGGATGTATGAAAGCGAGGGTTGGATGAGGAGTAATCAAGAAATTGAAGGCAACCAAAGGAGAAGCAAGTAGAAAGGCTGTGTGTTTGTGTGTGTGTGCTGAGCGGCAGCAGGAATCTTGGCAGCCCTCCTGTGTGTTGCTCAGTGAGTGGTCATTCTCCTCGCGTCCCTGTGTGATTCGTTCTGGCCCCGCCGGGCCAGCTGTGATGAATCGGCAGAATTCCCCGGCTCAGCACAAGGGCAGCGGATTAATCATAGGAAGCCTAATGCTATCTGACACACACACACTCTCACAGACCTTAATGGATGCACACACACACACACACACACACACTCCCTCCTCTCATTCAGTCAATCTGCCACCCATGCGTATGGTTGGACGAGCACATTAAGGTTTGGAATGAAGAAATAAAAGGCAGGGGTGGCATGAGAAAGTTATTAGACAATCCTGTCATTCTTTCATAGTGATTTGGCCTCAAAGTAGGTGGTGCATAACTTTACAAGAGTTTGACTTGGGCTCTTACATCATTAAAATATCATTTAATAACAGTGAGGTTTTTGTCCAAACAAGGCAAAGAAGAAAAGAAAAGAAGGAGACGTGATGTCCAGCGGTTCACATAGCTTAGAAAGTTTGGGAATATTTGTGGGCTATCGCTGCAAATTGTCCCTGAATTTGGAGAATGAGTGTTGCAACAACATTGCGGATGAGCAGTTGTATAGGAATGTCTGTCTTCAAGACAGTGGCCAGTGAGTGCCACGCTTGTTCGTTCATCTCACTCAGTCATGTTTTCAGTGTCAACATGTCGGACAAGTTCCCACTAAACTGATTTTTATTCAGTTTGTTTGTGGTTTGATTTAACTGATAAGTCAGCAGGGATGGAAAGTAACTTTACTCAAGTACTGTACAATCTTGAGCTACTAATACTTGAATATTTCCGTTTTATGCTACTTGATACGTCTAAATTCCAGAGGCAAATGTTGTACGTTTTACTCCACACCATTAGTTTGACAGCTTTAGTCAGCTGTTACTTTAAAGATGAGGTTTTTACACAGTGTATGTGTAACAAGGTTTGAAAATGCAACAAATTGTTAAAGGTAAAACCAGTGGTTTCCATTCTTTTTTTTTTTTCCTTGTAACATCTTACAAAAAGCAGTGTGTAATTAGGCTCGCATTTCAGACGTCTTTTGAGTTGTTAACAGCTCCACCAAACAGGGATTTTTCCTTTTTAAATATTTCACATAATTTCAATAGATGTTCAAGTCATCGAATATCTCACCCAAAATTTTAAAAACTACAGAAAAGTCCAAAAATGGAAAAAGGTTTTGTATTAGATGTTTATTTCTTTCCTCTTCTATTTATCATGGAATGAGTCATCTCGGATGTGTCTGGTGTCTCTGTTTATAAAACTGAATATAAAGTAGATAAATCTGGCTTTACCTCCGGCAGCAAATACAGTA
This sequence comes from Coranthus polyacanthus, assembly GCA_037367275.1. Lineage (NCBI taxonomy): Eukaryota > Metazoa > Chordata > Actinopteri > Kurtiformes > Apogonidae > Coranthus > Coranthus polyacanthus. The sequence continues at coordinate 11,284,050 of JAPQRN010000016.1, read as the reverse complement.
GTAGAAATCAGTCCTTTTTACCTCAATACTTGAGCTACTTTTTGCTGCTTATGTGCTTTTATTTAAGTAGAAGTTTCCGTGCAGGCCTTGTACTTTTCATTTGCTATTTTGCGTTTTTACTTCAATAAAGCAGGATCTGAATACTTCTACCACCAGTGTTCTTCAGGAGGTTCAGTAAACTACATCCGTCACAGTATTCACTAATACTTAAAACATCTATTAGTCTTAATCTGAATTGAGTTGTGTGTTTTTCCTTCCAGGGGCCCATGGGGATAGTTTCCACACTCCTCCTGTTTCACCTCAGAGTGAAGGGCCTGGTGTCCCCCAGTTCCCTTACCCTACCTCGCCTCAACGTTCTTCTGCAACCCCAGTTTCTTCTCCAGCACAGCTACCACTTCTCACAGCCAGCGGGAAAAAAACGCAACCAAGTAGCCTTTCTCCCACACCCAGCTCTCCCCAACCACCGCCTGAATGGAGGCCTCATCCACCTGTCAACTCAAACAGCTCCACGACTGGATGTGGAGTTAGCTCAGCACACGTCAAGTCAGGAAGCACTGCAGGAATCAAGGGACAAGTTACTTTGGGGAGGAATGGGGGTCCTCCGACCTCTACCCCCAGGACTCCAGCCTCCCAGGAGAAGAGTGTGGCCCTCAGTCCCACAAAGAGCCCCTCTTCTCTGTGTAGTGTCTCACCTGTGGAAGCCAGTTCTTCGGATGAGAACTGGAAAGAAAGGGACAGTGGTCTGAGTCAGTCTCTGCTGCAGGGTCATGAGGCTGGGGACGGCCGGGGTGATGAGCTGGAGAAGCTGCTGGAAGAATGTAGGATAACACTGGGTATCACTACCAATGAGGATGTGGCTATGAACACAGCAGGTAAGAGGGATGTGTCCTACGTTGCACTTGAATTTCTTCAAGTTCTTTTCTCTGATCTATTCAGTATATTCAGAAAGGTGGCAAATTAAAGAAAAAAACCTAATGGGGGTGGTCTTTTACAGGCTGACAATGCCACCATCAATAGGGCTCGAGGGTTCCTTAAATGATTAGATGAATATGAAAATGATGTGAATCATATGCTATGGACTTCAAGGTCACCAGGGCCATATTCATAAAGCCTTCCAGCACAGAGAGTTGCTCCTAGTAAAGAAATTCTAAGAAAATTCTTTCTTATTATGGGCAGTGTTAATGGTCCATGGTGTACAAGAATAAGATGGTTTTGGACAATACGGGACCTTTTTAATAAACAATGGTTTTATAATTGATAAATGTAATGTATTCTTTTATCCAACCCTTTTCAGTATATGAGACTACTTATAAAACTAAAACTAAACTGAAATCAAACTCTAAAATGAAAGGAAAAAAAGAACATTTAAAAAGTGGAGGACCTCTGACTAGTAGGTCTTCTTAACATAAAATAGTACCATGTCTTAACACTTAACCTGTTGATTTCAATGTCCTTTCTCTGCTCATTATCACATGGAGGCATTTTTTTGTGATGAACCAATCACACCTTTCAAAATAATGTCAAGCCTAGGAACGAGGTCAACCCCGCCTCTTCACTGAGATAAAAGTTTTTTTGCTCTTCCTTGTTGCTCTAAGAATTCTCCTAAATCACTCCTAAGCCAAGACTCTTCGCTAGACGTTTTTAGTCTAACGGCGCTTTCACACGTACCTCGTTTGGTCCGGACTTTCAGACTTTACAGTTGTGTTCGAACCACATTTGCAGATGTGAAACCTGTGCAGAACAAACGGCCAGTCTTTGGTTCTACCAAAAGAGGAGTTCTCTGTCCGGATCAAACTGAACCGTGGTTTGGTTCAAGTACAGAGTGAAAACAATCGCAGGAAGTTACACAAGGCTATTGCTGCTAAAAACAGAAGAAGAAAAACTAATGGAAGAAAGTAAAAAATGAGGCAAATGAACTACATGCTGACATCAGACACGTCTATAAACCAATCAATGCCAAGTAAAGGGAGACGCAGCACACGTAAATGATGATGGCAGAACAAATGTATACAACGCAGCAAAAAGTTAAACCTTGGTTCGAACTTTGAGGTGGGAAAATGCCCCAAGTTAGGAGCTTACTGAGAGGATTCTTAGAACGTTTGTGAATATGGCCTCACATCTCAACCCAACTGAACACATAAGGGAGATTTTGGACTAATGTGTTAGACAGTCCTCTCCACCACCGCCACCATCAAAACACCAAGACTGGTGGAAGAATGGTGTCCCATCTCTCCAGTACAGTTCACAGACTTGGAGAATCCTTGAAACTGTCCTGACAGCGCGTGATGACCCGACATGTAACTAAGACACTTTATGTCGGCTTTTCCTTTCATTTTGTCACTCGCATGTACTGTATGTATCTGAATTCAGACGTGCAAATTTCTTGTTTGCATACCTCAACTTTGCATTTCATTGCAGGCCTAACATCTCATTGTTTTGAGAGGTTCGGAGACATTTCCTTGACATTTCTGTGTATTTGATATGCATGTGATGTGTTGTGATATTTGTATATTCTTTCCTCAGAGGTGTTGAAGCATCTACTGACAGAAGTGAAAAGTTTGAAGAGTACTTTGCAGGTGAGATTAGTTTCTTTGCAAATTTTTAATTACCTGTCTGACATTAATTATTTAGTGTGAGTGCATGGTAAGCAGTAATATTAATGTTGACACAGGCATGTAGAATACCTTTCAGAGATTGCAGCTTTCCTCCCCAAAAGGCTTGTGCATTTCCCACTCTGCCATTTTCTTGCCTTCAGTTGTAGCTTTAACTCATTAACAACACTTTTTTTTTAAGAAAGCACACTCGTGGATAAATCAGGCAGTGTAAACAGGAAGTAAGCACTTCACTTATATTGGAGTCAGCGTAGGGCTTGTAACCTTTCATCCAAGAGATAACACACTCCACCCTTCTTCCCCCTATCACAATAGGCCTTGGAATAGGCCTTGGCCCCGCTCGGCCCCCTGGGAGATGTAGCTCTGCTAATGGAGGTCTTCCTGTCCTGTGCTTCTCCTAAGATGCTAAAGTGGGGGAAACCTTTCAACTTTTGTCAGTGTCTCTTGTAGCTCATACTTACAGCGTAGCTCAGAGTTGTTTAAGGTCTTTTTGGAAAGAAATATATATATATATATATATATATATAGACTTTTATAAATACAAATAACAAATAATATAAACAAATAACAGCTATGTCAGCAGGACACCTGTTGCCTTTGTCGTTACAGACTTTTACTCTATCAGTGAAGATGGCATTACATTGAGTGCTTAAAAAGCTTTCAGTCCAAACCGACTGTTTCTGATCGACCCACTATTAGGTCCCTACCTTTTTATATATAGTATGTCAGCATTCAAAGTTGAATACAATAGACACAATAAGAATAAGTCCTCTTCACTCCTCTTACTCAGTCACTGCGTGCTCTTATGAGGATGGTGATATTCTGCAGTAATTTCCTGTTACTCGTTCGTTCCAATTCCTGACCCTCCCTTATGAGGATTGTAGCCAGAGGCTCCCAGTTCCTCTAGATCTGGCAGAGATTACAACAGCTGGAATATGACCTGCAGTGTGCCTCCTCCCCTCCATCTATCCTTCCCCTCTTTTCTTCACTCTGACAATCTTTTTTGATAGTTAAATGTTCAGTGTGTAAGGTTTAGCGTGATCCAACTGCAGAAATGAAATATAGTAATCGTGTTTTCAGTGGTGTATAATCACCTGAAAATCATTGTGTCTTCATAACCTTATGATAATGAGCCATATGTATCTACTGAAGGTTCTTTTTTTTTCTGTTTTCTAATGGGTGGCATCCAGCATTAAGGTACATTACCGTCACCGACTCTGTTTGACTGTGGACCAGAGTTATTATCCCCCTGAACGGACAAACTAAACACTTCACTTTTATTTAGGGCCCACAGTAGGGGAGGGTGAAATAGATACCACTAAATAATATGTACTGAACCTTTAAATGAATTTACAAGAGATTTAATGACGAAAAAAAACCTCTCTGACCTACTTTCTTTTTTTTAGTTAGATTAGCTGCTAATCTGACACTCATGGTTGTTGTGTTGTGACTTTCTTAAACCTATCATCGTCGTCATCCTCATCTCTCTGCATACCCTTCCACTCCCTCTTCCACTTTCCCACATCCCCACGACGGCCTGGAAGTATAAGCGTTGCGAAGGCCAACAAAACCTCAGGGAGACTGTGGTATAGTATTGAGAGCTAACCATGTATTTGAAATCGGGGCAATCCAACACTGTGTTTACACGGGCCCTCAACAGAGCAATATAAGCTAGCAAAGCTCCAACTTTATGAACCCTCTCTGTCTGCTCGGCTGTCCCGCGAGCCTTTTTGTGGAGAGCAGGAGAAGGGGAGTGCAGTGCGGAGGAGGGGGTTCACATTCGGCTGCCCAGGACACAGAACTTGTTTTGTTTTGAGCTGTGTGGTGAAGTAGGGGGTGAGGGCTGCTGCTAGCAGTGACTGACTGACTGACTGACTGACTGGCCTTGTGTTTTTCAATGTGTGCTGCACGTGAGACAGAAGACTCACAAACATGTACAGATGCATTGGAAGCACTGGCCGGTGCAATTGCTTTCAGCTTTCTAGGTAGCCTCCTCCTTCCTCCTCCTTCCCCCTGCTGTGCCTCTTTGCCTTTTCTTCATTCCCTCATTCTTCCTCCATCGGAGAGCCGACCTCTCCTCCCAGAACACAACAACTCAAACAATTACCCCACAACTTTTGCCGCAATACTCTCCCTTGTCTCATCCCTTCCCCTCTCTCTCTCTCTCTCTCTCTCTCTCTCTCTCTGTCTCTCTCTGTCTCTCTCTGTCTCTCTCTGTCTCTCTCTGTCTCTCTCTCTCTCTCTCTGTCTCTCTGTCTCTCTCTGTCTCTCTCTGTCTCTCTCTGTCTCTCTCTGTCTTCTCTTCACCCTTCATCTATTTTGCTTTCTCCCC
>JAPQRN010000016.1:11261333-11279006 GCA_037367275.1 Coranthus polyacanthus | reverse complement strand
TCTCTCTCTGTCTCTCTCTGTCTCTCTCTGTCTCTCTCTGTCTTCTCTTCACCCTTCATCTATTTTGCTTTCTCCCCTCATTGCCTGTTCCTCTTCCTTCCTTCTTTAGACCTGCTGTTCTGTTTCATAAGCTGATTTTCTTCCTCTGTGTCATTTAAAAAGCCATTATTCTTCCAGTCACATTCTGTCAGCAAAGCCTGTCTAACCCTTCATTGGTATTTATCCCCACTTCCCAATATACTTCTGTCTCTGCGCTTCCAACAGTCATAATGTATTTTAAATGCAGTTAAACTAAACGCTGAAAAGTTATACATGGTTATCCAACATTTAATTAGCTACTAAGAATGTTATCCAGAGTACCATCTGTCTGCGCTTATGGCCACCACCGGTCTTCAATTTGTCTTAACCAACAACAATGAAAACTCTCCATTCATGGTTGGATAGCTGGTGTGTGTGGGTGGCTGGTTAGATTTGGTTCCCTCCTGGAGATTTAGTCGATCACAAAGCCCTGTTTTGGAATCAGTTCCAGGTGGACGGTGCTGGTAAATTCCAGGAATCTCATTGTTGCTCTCTTTCCTACTTAATACAGTGGACTATCCCAGCAGCCCAGACTCAAAAAGCCATGTATGTGGGAGCCACAGGCTTGTTTGCATGTAGAATGAAGATATAGTATTGAGAAAGGGGCTGTCATGTTAAGTGTGTGCGTTCGCCTAATTTGTAATGCAGTGTAAATGGCTTTAGGGACCTTTCCTTTTATGGCTGTGGTTGTTTGTGTTTGCAACTCTTCTGCTCCTCAAAGTTATTTTCATGCGCCAGTTGGGGGGAATTGTGGCCATTTTGTGCATGTGTGTGACTGCTGCAGAGGGAAAGAAATTGTCCCTTAATAGGTGTAAGACAGTATTCAACCATTTTTTTGAGATGACACTACAGGCGGTGGAAAGCTGGAGAGAGGACTCATTACACATTTGGGATGTTTCCCCAAGTATGTGTTAGAAAGACTGGGTGTGGAGGCGAAACAGGGACAGATGTTTGGAACACACAATTTTGCAGCGTGCTGGAATCTTTCCAGGAATCGTCAGGAAATCAGATGTGCGTCAAGAGTATCGACACGTATATTTTTGTGTGAGCGTGGCCCTGAATGCTGCACGGATACCACATCTGGTCTTGGAGTGGGGCACTAGGTCAGCTCTTGAGGGACTGTGTGTGTGTGTGTCTTAAGACTGACAATCCACACCCTTATCTCACTGTGAACTGTGGATCCCCTTCCTGTTTTCTTAAATAGACAAGCTCCAGTTGAAGTGTCCACATCCAGATAACAAAGGCTCAGTGAAGACAGGATCCTTACAGTCCAAGTGGGTGTTTTTAGTATTGCTTAATATAGAACTTCTCCAAACATGGCTCAGTATCTAACGTGCATTTGACACATGCTGCCAGAGAGAATGTGCTCTCCAACTTACCCTAAGACACGGGATGTGTGTGAGAAAACTCAACGGTGTGGTTTGGTGGTGAGGTAAAAGAATAAGGGAGGTGTTTTTGTGGGAGAGAAAAAAGGAATATGATATGTATGCGCGACCGTGTTAGTATGAGTGTGTGTTCAACGTAATCAGGTCCAGCTGTGGTCTTAAGTCACCGGTCAGATGAGGGAGCGTCTTGGCTCAGATATCACCTCCTCCTCCTCCTCCTCCTCCTCCTCCACATCCCATATCCATTCTTCATCTAATTACCATCCTTCCCAACCCCTCCACTCCCCCGCACTCCCATTGCATTCACGTCTCTCTGCTTTACATTGCAGCGCAGTCAGTTTGCGGCCTCCTTTCAATCAACGCGTGATTCCAGACACTTTTATTGTCCCTCCTTTCTCTTTTTCCTTCTTTCGCTCCCTTGCTCCTTTTTTTACGATGATGGTCGGTTAACTTATTTTAATAGCCTGGTATCGTTTACCTCTTGGCTTCATTGGTTTTGAGTGCCTCTTTTGATGTCTGCGTAGCGTATCCACAAGGCAGTGTTTGTACATGTTAGAGGCAAGAATTTAAGAACCGAAACTGGAACTCTATCTGTTTCAGTCTAATGAATGGCCGAGGATAACAAGAAAAACAATTATTAAGAAGAAGTTACAGTTACATGTTGCATCCTTGGACCATGTTTTTTGCTGAAATTTGTTTTTTTTTTCTGGCTGTGTCCAGACTTAGTGGGTATCCTTCAGGGACCGTTTCGTTTTTGTCATCCAAAAAAGTATTGTGCTAGTTTTTTTTTCTTTTAAATTACTCAAAGCAAAACCTCTTGGCATAAGATTCCATTATGCCACATTAGAGTTGACTTGCCAGCTCCACTCCTCTGTACTTGCTGAGGCTTGTCACTTGGTTCAGTTCAACTTGGGAGTCCCCTAATGGGGTCCAAAAGGATATTTTATTGTTATTTCATTATAGTAACTATCTGCTGAAGGTTTGCTTTTGGCAGTCAGATACAATTTGGATTGAAACAGTCATTTTTTAAAAAAAAATTCTTTCTATGGATTTAATGTAGAAAATGTGTAAGATTGAAATAAGAAACAGTGGCTGTGGCATTTGCAGAAAAGATCATCCTTTAAGTAAATATATACTTTGAAGCAAATTTTTTTTACATAAATAGGGAGGGATATGTCGCTGCTCTATCTCAAATATACAGCAGCGGCGAGCAAATTGAGCCTGATCCAGATTTTAGGTTACAAAATGAAGCCAGAATGTTTAAAGATCCCCTGTAGACATATTTGAAGACATAAAAAAACCCACTGTTTAAAATATAACTGACAAATTATTATTACTACTGGCAGGGATTACACTGTCTCTAGTAATTATATCTAGCCCATTTCATTGAAAAATCCACTATTGCTGAAAATATTCCACATTCCACATGGTTTAGCGCTAGACACTAGATGCCCTCGAATTGACTTAATGTCCATTCTGGTGAATGTGCATTAGATTAGAGGTTTCAAGTGTTCATATCTCACGTGTAAGTTGCATATTGGTCGACCTAATAAATAGTAATAATGATTAAGACAAGTGTATTAGTTAGGAAGGTATTTATATTGATTTTCAAATAGTTCTTGAGTCATTTGCAATGATTAAATTAAATGAAAATTCCTGTTGTTTCCTTTTCCAGACGGAGCGTGGGGAATGGTTACAGTTCCAGGCTGACCTACAAGTGGCGGTGTCAGTGGCGGACCGTCTTAGAGCCGAGGCCGAAGAAGAGCTGACGGCGCTGCGAACGGCCCACAAGGACGTTGAGAGGGAGCTGGCTGCTGCCCAGCAGAGACAGAAGGAGGCAGACATGCAGCTGGTCACCCTGAGAGGGGAGCTGAGGGAGAGCAGGCAGAGACTGGCTACTGTCACCCAGGCTCAGGGCAAAACTGATACCCATGATTCCAACAAGAAATCAGACAAGCCCAGTGTTGAACCATCTAACCACTCTGACAGCAAAGAAGAGACGCAGAGGGGCAGGGACAGGGGGCTTTACAGGTTGGGATGTGAAAGGAGGGAAAGTGGGAATCAGAATGAAGTGATGACAAACGCCGCCAGCCAGGAAGCCACGACAGACTCTAAAGGTGTGACAAAACGTTACCTGAAAAATGTAACCAATGAGGAAAGGAACGGAGAGGAGGTCCGAGCCAGTGAATCACGAAGGACCATAAGCACAGAGAGGTCAAGGTATGAACTGTTTGCGTTACGTTGATATTTTTCCAGTCTGTCTGTCAGGCAGGTGTTACAATCAGTTCACAATTTTCACTGCGCCACTTCAGTACAAATTGATAGTTTTAATTCTAGACCCACAACAGCTGTCCTGGGGAAAAAAAATGGATAACACAAACAGCTGGAGTGGATTTCCAGGCCTGTCCTAATTTTACCTGTAACACTGCAGGAGCCTGTCCAGATTACCTGCATCCTCAGACCTCCCTACTGTGCAGAATAGAACATCCCAGTCCAATACCGCCACAACAGCTGGATCTATCAACAAGGTGAATTACTTGAACTTGAGTGGGTTCATATCTGGAAGATCTTTCATTAGAGTTGGGTTGTTTGCACAGGGGTATGTTGTCTTTGCATGTGACATTTTCTGTTTTTTGGCTCTCAAGAACATGGTGCAACTAAAAGTCCGAAGAAGCCTGGATTGGCAGGATGGCAAATCAAGCACTGACACAGGTGTGTGTTTGTGTGTGTGTTTGTGTTTGTGCGTACAGTAGGCTTGTTTTAAAGTTTGAATATGCTTATGTTGTAGCTTAAATGCTTTTCCACTTTGGCATATCTTTCTATTTTTGTTTCAGAAAAGTGTTAGAAGTGCACTAATTAACATTACCAAAAAGTAAAGGAAGAATTGAAATGTAACATTGCAGTACGGGGGGGGCTTGTCTTTGCAGGAAAACGTGAGGAGTCTTTAAACAAGTACAACTCTGCCCTCACTGAGCTGCCTCCCACAAAGTGAGTCGGCACACAAGCTAATACATATCTAATCACTTGTTTTGACTCTGGTGTATTCGTCTGATGAATCAAGTCCAACACTAGGGCTCAAAGCACCTTCCTTACTTAAATGAGTGGAATAATTGTTGTCTCCGTCTGAGTCAGCTGCGTGACAACTCATGCCGTTTGGGCCCCTCGGCCGCTTTTGTATCGCTGTCAGGTCCCAGGATGGTTTGAACCTGCTGCTGCGTCGCCATGGAGGCTCTAAGAGAAACTCGCTGCTCCGCTGGTGTCAGAACCGAACTCAAGGCTATAAGGTGAAGGATATAAATTATTTGCAGGTCTCTCTTACTCTTAATATTTCTTACCTAAAGCATAATGTAACATATGTGATAGCATAGTTTACAGGGCTGAAAAGAATGTGTGTTGTTGCTTTACATTTTGACTTAGAGAAGTGTTATTGCTGCGCATTTTTTGAAAAATGTAAAATTTAGACAGTCTAAAGAAATATATTTTTCATACTTAGGTGTTGAATTACTTAACACTGGCATTGCCAGTTGCAGATTGAACAACTGTGTGTTCACATTCTCCTTTCTCTCTCCCCCTTTTTATCAGAATATTGACATAACCAACTTCAGCAGCAGCTGGGCCGACGGTCTTGCCTTCTGTGCTGTGTACCACACCTACCTCCCCTCACACATCCCTTACAGCACCCTTTGTCCAGAGAACAAGGTATTATCTGTGTGTGGTGCCTGTGCACTGGAGGGGACCGAATGATTTATAGTGTTCAACTTATCGATTGTTCTTTTTCTTTTTAGAGAGAGAATCTCAGTCTGGCATTCAAAACAGGAGAAAGCGTTGGTATTGCACAATCTCTGGTAAGCCTCTCTGCCCTTTACATATTGGACAGATCATTTTTACAGCAGAGCCTTATTTCACATCACATTGTTGATTTTTTTATTTATTTATTTATTTATTTTTCCTCTCTCTCTCTCGCTGTGTTGAGATGATGAATTTGATTTCAATTCTTGTAACGCAGACAGTGGAGGAGATGCTGAGAGCAGGTGGTCCCGACTGGCAAAGGGTCCTGAGCTACGTGGAGAGCATGTACCGTCACTTTGAGATGTGACCGCTGGAGGTACTTACAGAAACTCTTATAGTGGATCCTTAAGGACTCCTCAAAGGAAACGCTACATGTTCGTAATGGTGACTCCCTCGGTACTTCACCATAGCTTTTGTTGGGTGGATCGCTGCAGAGTGACGCTCCTCTTTTAACACAAAAAAAAAACTACATTGAAAGCTACAATTTTCAACTTTTTGACATTAAAATAATTTATTGTTGGTGAATCTGGAGAGCCATCTTCTCTGGCTCTTCACATTCACTTTTTCGTGTGCCTTTATGGATGCTGGCTTAAGCAAAAATAGGCTGTGTGTAAATTCGTACTTCATTACATTACAGTACTGACTGAATAATACTGCTTTTGCATACAGTACTACTCAACCCACGAGTCAGTATTTCCTTCCATGTTGTCTACATTTTTCACATGCTAAGGCTCCGAATGGTGTACTATAGTTGTATGTACTTTGAAGATTTCAGAAGTCGGGTTGAACTGCAGACCAACTGCGGTGGAGGATAGACTTTACAGTACATTTTAATGCAAAAGGTTATATATTGTAGCTTTTAAAGTATGTCAAAGATTTACCACCTAATATGCTAAGATGCTTTTTATAGCACCCTTTTTTAAGACGGTGTATGTACAGGTTGAGTTGCTGTAAATGTCTCCACACTGATACTTGGCACTGGCAGGAAGTACTGTATCACATCATGCCTTTCATCAAATCTGTAAGCAGTTTTCAAACTGCTCACCGTTTTATTTGCCAATCTCCAAATATGATTTGGCTTTTAATCTGATGTATCATGCTTTGCAAAGATTCTCTTTGTCTTGGTCCTGTTTAGCACTCTGTAAATAAGCACTTTTGTCAGCACTTTGTTGTTAGAATGTAATAATGTATAATAAGGATGTTACAGAACCGCTGTAGTCTTTTAAGGGCTCGGTAGGAATTTAGAAGCAAAAAATGTCTGTGAAGACTTGTCAAAGGTTCTTGAGTAATGTTGCCAATATGCCGGTGTGCTAATGATCAAAATTTCAAAGTGTCTCCATATCATGTGTGCCAGAGCTGTCTAGGTGCTCAGGGATGTGCATTGCACAACTGACACACAGTAGAGCAAATGCAAATACAAGCCTCCACAGGCTCACGCATCCAATTTCAACATCATCTCGTGTTGTACCTGCACCCTCACAGTTGCAAAAATGCTTCATCATACTACACCAGTACTGACAAGTTTCAAGCTGCGTATGTTGCCAACTATGTATGTGCCAAACTGGACATTTGGTGTGGAATTAGACCATTGTAAGATATAGTTTAAATGTAACTAGTGTGAAAAACAGTGATACCAAAGAAATAAAATATTGTGAACCAGAAAATGCAGTGTGATTGTTGTGTGACCCAGACTTTTAAATCTAATTCTAAAAATACAGTCAATGTAATGAAAAGAGCACACACACCGCGCACCGTTTACGAGGGCCCGGTCCAGTAAAGTATTTCCGTCTCTTCCAGGTTTAGTAGGGCTCGCACTAAATTGTAAAGAACTCAGGATTTGAGGTCAAGTTAGCTTTGAGTCTACTCCCACCTGCTGGCAAGGAAGAGTTAATACAGGCTTTTATTGTGCTATGATTATACTTCTCTGTGAACATTTTAATTGCTGCTTCGTGATTAAAATATAGTCTGTGTTCTGTGTAATGTTAGCTTATCTTCATGCTGCTATTTTTACTGTTTGTAACTTATATATTTTTGTCAGCGTTTCAGCATATATGGTTGGTATAAGACACAATGCGTCCCTTTTTTTTTTTTTTTTTTTTTCGGTGCCCAACACCAGTAGTACTGAGCTGTTTTGAAAAGGTGGTAAATAGTTTATTGGTGACTGCCTCGGGGTCCTGTTGGCGTCACAGAGCCACTGAAATGCGAAACCTGTTTACAATATAATTCTTTTGTCATCATATGGGTTTTTATATAGATAGCAGTCCAATGGTGGCCCTATAGATGACCAGAATGTTTAAAAGCAGTGCTGATATCAACTCCAGCCTTTTTTTCGTATGTTATATAACAGAAATTAAACTCCACGGTGGTTTTGTTTTGGATATTTGATGCAGAGTTGTATTCCTTCTGACATTAACAATTATTTTCCTGTAGTAAGGATTCAATGACACCACCAGTGTATCTCTGGAGAATTGTAAGCCTCTGAAAAGAGAGATGAGACACGTCCCCCTTGGCAAAGGCGTTGAAATGTGTGAAAAACCCCCCTTCCCCTCCCATTCCACTTGTCTTTTGTGTGCGATAAAGCGTACACATGTGATGTGTGCACGGTTCCCCCCGATGTGTGTCTGAGCATGTGAGTATGACCTCAAGGTGTGTTTTGGGACAGGAGGTGGGGTTTTGTCTAGGTCAGTTGAGCTTCAAGAAACTCAACTGAAGCTCAACTGAGCTTGCAGTCGCTAACAGTTTGAGGTGTGAAGCAGAAGAAAGTGCCGCACGTATGTCGGAGCATCCAGCAGAACCATGAGTGAGATTTGGACTCTGGTTTTGTGTTTGGGAGTTATGTGTCTTGCAGTACCCGGTTCAACTCAGCAATCAACCAGGTAAAGAACCCAGTTTGTTGCAAATTATAGTCACTATCAAATAATGCAAATCTAAAACTTGCTTCAATAATCACTTTAAACCCATTCCGCTTGTAGGGCGTTGTTTGTGATCTCAGGTCCAGAAGTATTTCATGTAGGGGCACCCACACCACTGGCTGTGACTGTCCTTGCTGACTTCCCTGTTCGGGTGACAGCCGAAGTGGTGCAAGGCGACATCCGAGAATCCCAGTCAGAGGACTTTCAAGGAGGTGATGCTGCAATTACATACTGTAGATTAGGGTTGATTTTCATAATGTTTGACATTTTAGGGACTAACGCTTTCCTTTTGTTTTTAAGGTTTCACTGGGATACTCACAATCCCCCCTGTGAGTATGAATTTCATCCTCAAATTTCATCCATCCCTTATTATCAAATACGGTTGGGCAATATAGCCAAAATTGTCTGTGACGGTATATGTAATTTTATGTCACGATAACAATATATATCACAGTATAGTAGTTGTTTTCTTACCTGTTTCTTACCTGCGTCCAAGTGGAAGAACACAAAGAACCCAGATGGCAAAAATATTGCCAGTGCAACAATATAAATGATAAGAGCATAATATGAAACAATGTACATTTTAGATTTTTGTCACACCATATATATTGTCATATCGAGCAGCTCTATTCTCAAAGATGAGTTTATGTTACTTTGAAATGTTTGCAGTAACTTGAATAACTGCAATAACATGTTTTTCCCCCTTCACCACAGCTTGTTGGCTGAATGTTTGTTTTCGATCATTTCAGATTCTTGGATCTATAACCCAGGGCTCTCCCGGTATCTTGACGGTGAGGGGTTACAAGGGGGACGAGCTCATTTTCACCAACACCACCAGCCTCAACTTCAACTTGAGGAACATCTCTACCTTCGTCCAAACTGATAAATCACACTACCAGCCGGACGACACTGTCAAAGTCCGAGTCGTGTCCGTCCAGCTGGATAATCGTCCACACAACGGCAGAGTGTATATCTCTATACAGGTATGTCTCTGTAAGAAAGAACAAAACCAGAGGAGCTGAAAAGAGGCATTGTGTGGCCGTGGGAAATTTGACTGACATTCTTTTGTTTCACATAGGATCGCAATGGAAAAACTGTCGACAGCGGGGAGTCCTCTGGGAATCATGGGATTGTGTTGTGGGAATCCAGATTATCCCGAACGGCTTCTCTTGGACAGTGGAAAATCACAACCACAGTGAATGTAATGAAATGTCTTTACGTTTGTGGAGCTTGTTGTTTCAAAGTTTGCTATTTAAAACACACACAAAAAAAAAAAAAATGCACCATCCCATTTTATCTCTCATCCTCTTCCTGCAGGGAGTGACTGATGAAAAAACATTCATTGTGGAGCATCATGGTACCCTATCTGTTAATTTATTGCAATGTTACATTACAACATGTTCAGGCTGCAGCTTTTAAATGTGTGAATGTGATGCTTTTTTTTTTTTGTTTTGTAAAGTTAGTATCTTTTGGTGTTTGATTGCCGGTTGAATAGAAACATCATATATAACCCGCAGTTTGCTAAATTTCTATCAAAGGATTGAATTAATAGCCAGGTTGATTGATGATTCAACTCCCACCTTTTTACTGGCTGCTGTTGCAGAGCCTCCTCCCTTTGAAGTTTTGATCAAGACCCTTTCCCAGGTTCTCACTGGCGATGACATATCGGGATCAGTGAGGGCACTGTGAGTTGAATAAACCTCTGCAAAATAATGTCACATTTCCACATCTCCATGTTATGCACATATAGCAAGTTGTTTTCTTTCTACGCCCCAGTTACTCCAGTGGACAGCCTGTACATGGGACGCTAGCTGTCTCGGTCGGTCTGACATCTTCTACGGACAATTCAGACTCCCCGTTCACGCTAAGACAAACCAAAGAGGTACGGTCTCATCGTCCGTATCGCCCCTTCGTGACCTTAAGCAGGACACCGTGTACATATTTGAAACTCCCAGCTTACTTAATAGCATTTGCTCTTTATCGACCCTCATTTTTCAGATCTATGGGTCAACGCAGTTTTTCTTCAGCAGAGATGAGCTTCAGGACCTGAACACCATATCGCTAAACAGTGGACATGTTGTTGTGCACGTCACTGCCTCTGTTACTGACAACTCCACAAGTAAGATATAGTAAAAGGAAGCAGCGTTGATCGCAAAATGGTATCTTTTAGTTTTATCCCTGAATGTTTTGTTTCATGTTCTTAAGTCTCCCGAGGATTTAAAGTGAACAAAACGGTTGAGGTCCAGGTTATGAAGAACAGTTATCAGCTATCATTTCATGATTTTCCACGCACGCTAAAGCCATCTTTACATTTCTCCACAAAGGTGACTAACGTTTTTATTATTCAGTTTAACTGGCATCTATTTTTATTCCAAATAATAACCTACATTTTCCTCTTCTGTTGTAGCTCAGGATCTCTAGATCTGACCGAAAACCACTGAATTCAATGGATCTAATGTACTCTGCAGTGATTGAAATCACTCAGAGAACATCCGCGATCGATGCCGAACCCACATCTCTGACACTTCCAGTGCCTGAGGACGGGAACGTCCACATTAGGTTTAGATTACAGGCTCAAGTAGAGATGGTTTTTATCCATGTGAGTATTTTGATTTAATGGAATGTTGGTCCTCAGGGAAACGTAGTGTTCATCAGTTTCACTGTGTGTAAGATGAGTAGTTTCAGTACAGTAAGATTACACACATTTACCAGTAAAAGAATGTATTTTGCCAGTTAGTCAAGTGTCCTGTAAAATCTTGGAAAGTGATGTTAAATTAAACATCCTGAGATTCTAAAAACATTATTTAGGTATAAATGGCTATTTCAGTCCGTAACTTAAACCAAAACTTAACGTACGTTTTCGTCATGTACTTTTATTCAGGCCAGATTTCAGTCCAGCGAGGTGACTCTGGAGGTCTACAAAAAACAGTCCTCACCTACTGGCTCATATATTCAGATCTCCCCAGTCAGTCCTGTACTTGCACAGGTAACCCTGAATATGCATTAAGCTGCTTTTGTGGTTCATTTGAAAACACGCACTTACAGTAAACATGCCTTGACGATGAAGCCAAGCTACATTTCAACAACATGTTTAACTTCCAGATTGGGTCGCCTCTTCAGATTGATGTGGAGAGCACTTTCAAAACAACCAGTCTTCACTTTGTGGTATGATGGTCAAAAATGCAAATTCTTCTTTCTGCACAGAACCCTTTCTTTCAGCTAAAATGTGCCTCTTATGGAAAGATTTAGTTGAGTTTGCATTATTCTGTCATTCATATTTTATCACTTGAATATTAGGATGTTTGCAGTTAAATGCAAGGAAACCACTACACGCATGTAAATGTTTGAATGGTTGTGAAAGGCTGTGTTTGACGCATAGACTGTATAAAGGGTTCAGGTTAAGTATTGCTATTCCTTTATATTCCTTTTCCTCTCTTTTGTTTCCCTTTTATTGTTACACATCCAGGTGAGCTCTAGAGGCCAAGTGGTGGCTGCTGGGACAAAGACGTCTACCTCTTTTTCTCTGTCCACAACACTGTCCTGGTCTCCCGAGGCCTGTATCACTGTCTACCATATCCTTTCCGATGGAGAGGTCATCAGCGACACAGCAAACATACCCATCAACCAACACCCTAATGTACAGTAAATTAGTCTACTCGCACTATGCTCTGCTATATTTTAAGACCCCCTCGAAAATGAGATGCTACATCACAAGGGGCTATCCTTTCAATAAATTCAATTCTGTATCATACAAACAGGTGCATAGTTTTCCCTGAAATGTCTGTGATTGTCCGTGTGTTCGCTTTTCTTCAGATGTCTCTAACTTGGAGCACTAACCAAGCCCAGCCGGGCCAACAGGTGACCCTTAGTGTAACTGTCCCCGAAGCCGGGTCCCAGGTAGGAATCATGATAATGAGGACGCGTGATGCCGCTGCAGAGTTTTACCGGGAATTAAAAGTGGAGCAGGTATGCGAACACAGCCAAAAGCGCTGTACATCTCTTTCTGAAAGCTTCAAAGCACTTGAACACTGGAATTAGATGAGCGAAGACTAAAGGTTACTACTTTGTTAATCATTGTCTTCAGGCGAAAGATCAAGATATCATTTCTGAAACCTTAACTTCTGTAAACCTCATTCAGAGAGACAAATGAACATGGCTGTTTAGATACTGTCAGATTTGTTTGATATTTCCTTTGTCCTCCTCACAGCATCATTATAACACATTTAATCCCTGAATCCTTAATGTTTCACAAAACCATTTTAAAAGACTTTTCCCTGTTAGATACTGTATGGGTATGTGACCACTAAACCTGCTGGTCTGGTTGTAACATATCTGTCTGCTTTGTTCTGAGGTGACTTTGCTGTTTCTAAAAGCTGGTAATTCTAGTGGTTGGGTGCAGGGTTTATGTAGCACCTGAGGGTTACTGATGGAGTCATGATAGAATAAACAAAAGCCGAAGCACTGTGGGCTGTCTTAAGATGACCTTTTCTCATTTCGACACCACTGCTGGTGTGTATTATGTTAAACATAATGGACCGCTTAGAAACCGAGATGACCTCAGGCATCTGCAGAGCTGCTTTTACACTTTACATCACCAGCCTTACACTTGACCTAAATTCCATGACCTGACATACCTATAATTTGATAGTGGACCTCTCAGCGCAGAGTTACATTTTCACCAGTAAACTAAAAATGCTATTTATAGATTATTATATCCACTGATTTAACACCAACAACATCTTTTTTTGTGTCTCTCTCACCACAGGAATGTAATATTAGGATGCTAACGAATGCCAAACTGTATGAGGAAAAGCAGCGTGATGGACCTAAAGAGGGTATGATGATGAAAAATTCAGTGAATCAGTGTGACTTAATGTTCATGAGCTTTTATGACAGATGAGTGTGGATCCGTAATGGCTTGATTCTGCAATGTAGTCCCTCTCGTGGCCATTTAGCCTATTGGATTTGTCCTGCATTTTCAATTTTACTGGATTAAATAATCATTTTTCACAGAGAAATACAGTCTGTGCGTCCTCAGATCATTTCTCTGTCTTCCTCAGTGAGAGATGGCCTCATTATAGAGCAGTACTGGAGCTACTGGATGGACACCGCTGAGCCCTTGCTGTGGTTAGACACCACCATTAGGTGAGTGCACAGAGGTGCATATGCTACAAATAACAATTAAAATGAGTATTTTTCAAATATATTAGGACAGTGTAGCGCATACCGATGTTTAGCACAAAACTTGCTTGATACATTCTGTGTTTTTTCTGTCACTTCAATCAGTGGTAATACATGGATGAGTGAGGAAATAACAGTGCCAGATGGTGTTACGTCTTTGAGAGCTGCTGCATTGGTAATGTCAGACCATCTGGGTTTGGGCTTCACTCCTGTACCACAAGAAGTGAGTAAATACTGACTACTTGCTACTATATGCCACTAATACCAGTGTTGGGCTTTAGAAAACCAGCCGTTCTCCTGTGCCCATACAGAGGGAGAAACGTTAAAAGTGATTTTTCAGATCAGAATAGATAGCAGGTCTGGGCGATGATGATAACTTGATGAACTGGTATAGCGGTTTTAGTTTCCCGTACTATATGAATTTTTCATGTACTCTTGTATAGTAGCATTGCTAAAACCACAGCTTCAGAGGCAGATAATTCTATAATATTCACTGGTAGAAATGCTACAGAGTGCTGTGCAGAGTGTATTAGGAGGGGACTCCTATTAACTCTGTGTGCACTTCTTACTAAGAGCTAATAACTTAATAAAAGAACAGTTAATTACCCACAATTTACTCTCAGCGTTGCAACGTTACAAATGCAGTGACAATCCACCTATGCAAGGACACTAAAGACCGTATGTAGTCAGCATGTCTGTCCGTCCATCTGTCTGCCTGTCGTCATTTTGTGGAAAACCATTCAATATTTTTGTTGAGGTGCCTTGCGCTGTTACGTCTGTTGTCCATTTGCCATCACTTAGTTTCAGTTGTCATGGAAATCAAGGTTTTCTATATATGTTGTTGACTGATTCAAGGTGCCATTTCTTTTTTTTTTTTTTTAAATGACTTGACTCCTCAGCTGTCAGTGAAACAAAGCCGACGTCAGCAACAAGCGCCACTTTTCGATTTTGTGGGAGTTTGTTTTATATTTAATGACCTTCTCACAGGCCCAGTCACGCCTACGCAAAAAGTGATTTTATATTTCTAACTTCTTCTTACACAAGTTCCTCTTTATAGAAAACAGTTTTCTAAGGCTGCAACCCTGCTGTTTTTTTTTTTGTTTTTTTTTATAATACGCTCTCATTCACAGTTGCCCGTGTCCAAAGATTTTACCTTGTTGCTGGATGTGCCTCCGTACTTCATCAGACGAGAGGAGATTGTGTTGGAGGTGAACGTCATCAACCATCTGGAGAGGGACCTAGAGGTATGGGAATTACAAACCTGCTGTCAGGCAAAAATGGAACTGTTGGTGCAGAAAAAGTATTACTTTCCACTTTTAAATCCAAAAACTCCCGAAGCGATGCTTTATTAGTTTATTTCCGTAATAAACAAAAGTGTCGCATTCTTTTTTCTTTTTTTTTTTTTTATTTCCGTGTATTTCTCTCCACAGGTCATCCTTCTACTCGCGCAAAGTGAGGCCTTTGAGTTTGTTTTGTCAACCCGAGGGGATTTCTCTGTGGTAAATGCCCAAAAACTCACCTTAGGGAGCCATGTTTCTGCTTCGGCCCTGTTCCCTATAAGGTTCGTAGCTCTGGGCGAGATCGAAATATCTGTGGATGCTGTATCTGCAGAAGCCTCAGAAAGCCTTGTTTGGAGAGTGTTAGTGAAGGTACGTCATTTTGGAAACATTGCAACATATGAATGAAGTTAAGTGTGTGAGGTCTAACGCAAAGAGGCTGCTGGTTCAAATGCCTTTTTTTTTTTTTTTCTTTCTGACTGGGCATTTAAAAGTGGGCTACTACGTGAACGTGCAGGAAAGTCAGGTTGTAGTTTAGTATAACGACCCCAAATAAGAAATAGTTGTAACAGAATGGAAAATGTAAATTAAAAAAATAATGTAGCGATATTAAAATGTACTTCGACATCACCTGTTTCAAATCACATTGTTGTTTCATTATTTGAACTCGGTGTTAACCCTAAATTGCCCCAGTTCCGACTTGTCCTTGAATGTGTTGCAGGTCTGAATGGATGTATATTTACAAATGAAATGAAGTTGACCGGACAACACATGAAATATGTTGCGTCTTCAGTGAAATACAAGTCAAAGTCATTTTTTAATTTGCAGTTTCCATCCCGTTCCAACTGTTTCTTATTTTGAGTCGTATGTGGATACAGTATGGACGCTTATTGCCATTATTGATTAGAAGCTACAGAGTAAAATACAGTGGGTTACAATACGTGCATCTTTTTTTTTTTTTCGCGTGATGTGACAAGGACAAAGTGGTGAACATGCAGTAGACACAACTGGATGAACAAACAAGTCTGCCATCCTGATCTGTAGTCTACATTAGAGTTATTGCTTTCTATTAGACATCTCTCTTTTTTCTCTTGAGAAAAACATATAAACAATACAAACGTTAACAAAAATGTGTAAGTGTGTGAGTTTGTAGGTGTTTTGTGTGTGTGTGTGTTAGAATATAGACGGAAGGGACAAACAAAAGGGAAAAGAAGAAAATGAGAAACAAATGGATCAGTTGGAATTTCGATTGGAGTTATTCCTTGTAATAACTGTAAATTGCTTCTGTTCCTGCAGCCGGAGGGAGTTGAAGAGTTCTTCACTGAGACTCTGTTTCTGGAGGTTCCGCAAAAGAAGAACAACTTTTCCACATCCCTCTCGTTCTCCCTTCCACCACATGTGGTACCAGACAGCCTGAGGGCCTATGTGGCATTAGGTGGTACGTCTACCGTTTGTCCTTCCTGTTCTGCCAGTGGCGGTTCCATCTGAACGCAGTTTATGCTCATTTTTGAGCCAATTAGGCATGTGTAATGCGCACGGATATTTTCTTTTGTGTTTAGATGATGATCTTTGGTGCACGGTCATCAAACTCGCGCACTGTCCTGAAAACATTTATGTGGATGTTGAAAATGGAAATGATGGACATGAAAAAGGAATGTTTATAGCAGGCGGATTCTGAGCAGCTGTCGAGCTGTTTGCTTGGCTCCATTCAGGTTAAGGGATGTGGGGCATTTGTCATGATATAAACACGAGCCTCAGTATTTTCCTCGCATGAAGCCAGATTTTTTCATTTCAGCCGCGGTTCCATTTCCATTATTGACCCTGTGGGTTTTTATGTGGCGTTAAAGTTATGATCACTGAGGTTATAAAATTAAAATGACGTATGATCACAGAGAGCTCAGCCCAGACACTTCTGTCCCGCTTAACTATGTCTGGTGTGAAATACCACATGTCCCTGTGACGACTATGTCGACTACACTTGTTGTTGCAACGATTAAGTCCTATTATTTCGCCTTCTCCTTGTGTATTGCTTTACACAGGTGATATAATGGCCTTGTCCATCAGCAAACTGACTTCACTGGTCCAGATGCCTCTTGGTTGTGGGGAGCAAAACATGATCCACTTCGCTCCGAGTATTTATGTCATCCAGTACCTGGACCAGTCAAACGAGGACAATAAAGAGATCAGGGACATGGCTCTGAGTTCTATGAGAGAAGGTAAGCGGCTTTTCATGACTCACCGGTGCTCACTTTGATAGACTGTTTGCGATGTGTAAAAAGGTGTCTTTGAGGGTAAATAGGGTTTGGGATTTTTTTGTTGTTGCTATACAAATATATGAATTATTGTACTTTATTTGAAATAACTTAATTGTAACATATTTTCTGTGGATTTACTGTCTGCTGTGGGAAGGATATCGACGACAACTGTCCTACCAACGAAATGATGGTTCCTTCAGTGCATTTGGAGTCAGTGACAGCTCTGGTAGCCTATGGTAGGTCTCCATTGTAATGTTTTATGTTTAAATTTGCCTTTCATATTACCAATCGGATGAAACATTCTGTCGGTGGAGGTTATATTTGGTGCTTAAGACTGAAGTATGTTGATTATGGTGGGACTTGGTTTGTCTTGCTTGCGGCTTTCCTCATTGTGTGCAGTGTGTGCTACTTCTGCAGTATGTACATTAAATATTACTCTCTGGTACACCCTCCTCCTCTGTCTGTGGTCTCAGGCTGACAGCCTTTGTGCTAAGATGCTTCATCCAGGCTCAAGCCTACATGCAGGTGGACCAGAGTATCCTGACACGGGCCACGACTTGGCTGTTGGGACATCAGGGGCCAAAGGGGGAGTTCAGTGAAGTAGGCAGGTTGATTCACACGGAAATGCAGGGAGGGCTGGATAATGGTCCTGTGGCACTGACTGCCTATGTACTAATAGCACTACTGGCCGACGAGACGTTCCCGGTGAGTGACTGGAATGTGTGTTTTTCAGGAAAATAAATGTGAACGTGTTTGAGTATGTCACGTGAACTATATAAGGAGAAACTAACTGTTC
>JAPQRN010000016.1:11240727-11251208 GCA_037367275.1 Coranthus polyacanthus | reverse complement strand
GTATCATAATGATGGCCTCTGAGCTGAGTGGGATATCATATCCATATAAACTATATATATATATATATATATATATATATACTTTTAGGCTGCACACTACATTACATTTGGGTGATGAAATAATAACTCTGCTGTTACAAATAAATGCAGAGGTGTGTGTCATGCTAGGATGTTGCAATGTAAGGAATACTATTCCACTCCTCGTGAAGTCCACAGAAATGCTATTATACAATTTAGGAAAGTTTTAGTGTGTGACCTTCTGAGGAATGTAAGAAAAAAAAAAAAAAATCCGGTCTCCTATGTGCTGTCTGAAAACATTATAGCCTTTAATTAATAATGTTTTTTTCAATTGTGCTGTGGCTTTGAATATGTATTCTTTTGGGACAACACAACGCATATTAAGGTTATGACAAATGACCCTTACGAAGAGAGCCTTAACCCTGTGGGTCAGACTACAAAAACAGAGTCAATCCCAGGTCATACGCCGGTCATGATGTCATGCATTTACTATGTCAAGGTTTCTTTACCAGGAGGACTGCCGACTGTCTAATGTAGTGGTCTTCACTGACAGAGAGCTAAGGTTAAGTGCAGTTAAGTTCAAGACTGATCAAAGAAACTCAAGACATTTATAGCTTGACCGAGCATCTGTCTTTCCATACTTTTTACATGCATTTTGTTGTGAGGAACAACATGAGATTAAAAGGAACAAAATATGTCTTCTATAGTTAAGCTTTTGCAAAACTCACTTTCCTCTGTTCTGGAGCTTGCGTTTGCGTCATATCACGCCCAGAAAGACTCAGAGGTCTAAAATCATAAATCAAGTCCATTGAGTTTGGTAGCATTTATTAATATTCACTCCTGTCAATGTGGCTGTGAGAGAAATTATTTTGGCAACAGGCCTGTCACCAAGGAGATGCAGACGGGGTAAACAGAAGTGAAGCAGATGATTATTTATGAGTCTCATCTCCTGATGGGAGCCATTACTGAAACATGCAATATTGTTGTTGGACTCACTGTGACAGAAGGCAAGATGTAGTGTGTGTGTTTTTCAAAGCAATTCCTGATGACAGCAGGTTTTGCAGATGAATCTTCTATTGCTTTTCTACTTCTTACCTGAGAAAACCTGCCGCATGTTGAATGTGATCAAACAAAAGCATTAAAAAGGAGAAATTAACTGATAAAGATGCACGTATTTCAGCATAATAACCTGATTGTTTTGAATATGGCAATAATATGATTCATTATAATACCACGGTGATGAATTGCATAATAAGGACCATATAGTTTACATTTGAAACCACATTTAAGGAAGTGCTTCTGGCAAGTTTGATGCCTTTTTCAGTAAAACATTTATTCCAAAAACAGATACACAATTGCTCCCCGTGGCCCTGATCCAGATGACATCAGTAGGAAAGAATTACCACCACAACAAACAGCCACATCGTATGGAAACCCACTGCTGTTGGTGTCGTGACAGAATACGGGGGTGGCAGCGTCAACAAAGATGAATTGGAGGGAAAACTTCCAACTCCCCAGTGATGCTACCAAAACGACTCCCTATGCCTGCGATTGGGAGGACGATGATGCGTTTGTTTGGCAAGGCACGCTCCATTCACCGGGGCGAGTCATGGAAAATCCTTTTGAGCTTCTCTCCCACCCAGAATGAGTGTGTATTTACTCAACCCCCAGGTGACCCTGCACAGGCCGGCCCAGACAGTCCTGCTCGAGGCGGGAGATGAGTCCATCCCAGACAGAGGGGACTCCGCAGGAACAAAGCGGTCCACTCAGTCATCCTGCTTCAGGGAAGCCACTCCTGATCCTCTCACTTAGGCATGATAATTTCAAATACACATGTTTACAAATTCAAGGAGTCTGGTTCATGGTTTGTCACCACCTGAGACAGTGTTTGGGTGATTTGCCTGCACCAGGTGAATGTTATCTGCTTGAGTCACTGTCTCTTGGTGTGTGTTTATGTCTGCAACCCTATTAATTACACAAGTATAAGCTGCTACAAGTCCAGTGAGATATATTATAGAGCTCTTTGGGGCTTTCATTCCTTTCTTTTCCTCACAGTATTGCCCACAATTTAGGATGCGTGAGTGTATCCATACCCTGAATGACCACTCTCCACTTCTATCAACATTTAGCTCAACAGAATGTAGCTCTTTTCACTGTGGTGAAAGGGCCAGTTTTCAACGATGCCACCTCTTGGAGTATGATTGATTGAATTCGTCTGGCTCAGGTTGGTTGCTTGACTCATCGCCTCTGTGCTCCATTTATCCAGACTCACTCACTTTGCTATCCCTTAGTGAGTCAGTCAGGCTCCGGTGTTCTGCTAAACCTATGTATATGTGTTATTAAGAGAGCGAGATAATGAATGAGTCGCAGTAGGAGACTAAACTTACCTGGTCTCGCAGAGACACTCCAATGACTTGGTACTCTCCTGGTTTTCCACTCATTTTTCACCGGGGTCAGTTTTTCTACCCCAGTTTCAGCTGTCACACATTTCCTCAAACTCCCTGGCCAATTAGAGTAATCAGAAACAGGTGGAAATAGGTTTACAACACTGCTCCCGTAGGCCTGTGTGTATGTGCGAGGATGTTTGTACTGTACGCAGATATAAGAGTTGGAAAGACAAAAAAGGGCAGAAAATTTTAGAAAGATCGTTTACATGTGTGAAACACAGTGAAGGCAGGGGCAGCCTTGTGAAAGCAGCACATGTTTGCTCAGACATATCTGAATGACATGAGATTATTATGTGTCTAAACCACAGAAAGTGCGGGAGTTCCTGCAGGCTGATTAGGACCCAAACACTGTCTAAAGCGTCTGGATGTGTGTGATCAACTGCTTTGATTACTCTGCACAGAGGAAACGCACAGGCCATGCTTCCCTTTAGCTAAACACATGTGACATAAGGGTTCATGCAGTAGCAGGGATCATGGGATTGATGAATGGAGGGAGCTGTGCAAACAAACCTTCCCGCTCTGTTATTCCACTGACGTATGGTACAATGATAATTAAACCCTAAACGGTGGACCTGCATTCTGCTGGAAATACTTAAGTCCCAGTTGAGATGTAGGGCATTAGAAGACATATCAGCTACTCCTGTCTGGGAATTTGGTTCACAAATTGTAACAAACAATGCGAATCTGAATTTATAGCGTATCATAAATCACTGATTTGAGGTTGGAGAAATATCACACGAGGAATCTGGTCTTAACAGCAAGATGATGCGGTTGTTGTTTTTCACCTGACGCGAATGAATCAGCGGTGACACGAGCTGCTCTTTAAATCATATGACGTACTTATTTTACACAACATTGCACAATATACTTAAAAGTCAGGTGGGGATGATATTCACTCTGATCCACATTAGATGCAATCTGCTGTAAAATGGAAAAAAAAGAGTTCTTGTGTGACTAAGAACTAATGAAAACATGATGAATATTATATTCCATTTCTGCAATGACATCCCACTAAATCCCCCTAAACCCTTACACACTGAACCTTTAATAATTAACTCTTTTGATATTTTAAAATGCTACAAAACTTTCTGATATGATCCATTAATCTGTGAAATCAATTCGTAGCATATATTCATGTGCAGTGTTCGGGAGAAACTAGTTACATGTAATGGCGTTACATAAATACAGTACAAAATAAATGTAATTCTAACATCAAAATATACTCAGCATGCACTACTCCTACTACCACTACTACTACTTCTATGACTGCTAGTATGAACCATTTCTGATGCTCTTTGGGAGCATTTCATCTAACAATGAGCTTGGGCCCACAGACTGCAATATAAAACAAGAAACATGAATTAAAACTGAGATGTGGAAAGATCTGAGTGTGCGCTAGACAGGAAAGATCTGATCATATCCATCTAACAGGTTTATTTCAGAAAAAACATTTTGCAGACTAAGTTGGCCAATCCAAAGGAAAAACATTCTTAAAGCGTAACTGTCCGCTATTTCCTGTGCCATTGTTGGTCTGTTTCTCTGTTTCTCTTTCCCTCTGTCCACGGCTCAGTCTGGTCCCTTCTGTCCCCGTGATTCCAACAGAGCTGATGTTGTTGTCTAAATATTTCCTGTCACAGTTTAAAGAGTTTTGCAGCAGGCCAGATGGTATAAAAGTCAGAAGCATAATATTTCAGTTCTGCTGCCGTACTTAGTGGTCCACCATATAGTGAGTGACAGTTATAGGGAGGCACCCTGGGAAGACACACAGAAGATAACCAAAGCTACTCCTGTCAGGTGTAAGATGTTGCCAGTCCATTAACATTAATGATCAAATCTAATAACGCTGCATCTCAATGTTATTAGGTTTGCTTTCAGAAGAGACGTAATGTGATGTTGTGTCCGTAAATAAAGACCATAAATCAGATGCGGCCTTAAAAAGTGACCTTTACGCAACAGGCTGTTGATCTACGTGTTCAGATGTGATGTCCTAGTGGTTGAATTCACAGTCAAAGCTTTATCAATTTTACAGATTGGTCCTTTTTCCTTTTATCATTTGCCACACACTCCCAGTTCCAACCTTAAATGAAACATGTAATGATTTCCACAATGCTTTTTCTTCTTTCTGCTTTTCTGTCCTATTTATTTTTTTTGAAAATTGTGACTGTTATTAAGGGCCTAATCGGCTGTGAAATTATGTCCTATAGTTATTCTGAGGATAACTCTGGATAATGTGTTAATTTTTCTACTGATAAGGCAATGTGAGAAATTCATCACCCTCTCTTTCGTGAAGCTTGGTGCTTATTCACAAAGAGACACGGTTCATTGCTTAAGGTGAACGACTGCTTTGTGACTGTTCCTTTCCTTCAGGCCCATGCAGACAGCATCTGTACGTACATGCAGTTAGGAGTGAACAAGCACTCCACCCTTGTGGTTGAGGTTGCTCACACATCAAACACCTCAGGCAAACACACCCAATCTGCTCTTGATTTTTACACTTAACTGCAAATCCCCTTGTCAATCTTGTGGTGTTCTTAGACGAGCAGAGCTCTTGGTGTGGCAGAGAGACAGAACAGGAATGTCTGTCAGGACGACATATGTGGCAGATTGGAAGGAAACCAAGGCTAATGGACTGCTATAAGCTGCAGAGCCAAAGGAAGAAGCTTTAAAACTCTGTTTTGGCAGTAATACTGTTCCACACGTCTCTGATTTTTACGTTAAAATACAGACTTATGTACTCACAATAACATGACTTGTGTGAGTTGTGCTGTCTAAATATGAAATTGTTGATTCCGTGAATGGACCACTGCAAGTCAGTTGCATGCTAATGTGCATATGTTTGCCATTAAAAGACCAAACTTTTAACCACAAATTACATATAATTCACATTTTTGCTGTCAATTTTCAATTCATTTGCACGCTCTGCAGATCTATTTATAAATTGCACTTTCTCTTTTTTTCATTTCCATATGAAATGTCCCTTAAATAAAGCTTGAACATAGCTTGAGTTGTGTAATTCCTTACGGTGAACATCAGATTTGAGTTAGTACATTATTGTGTGATTCGATTGATTTGATGGAATTTGATTCATTAAAAGGATTGTGTAATGTAATGTAATGTAATGTGTAAGATATTGTTGGATGACAACAATCAATTGTACAACTAAAAGAAGATTCTTTGTTTTTTCCTTTAGATGCTTAACAGAAAAGGGAGAAATGTTTCCTGTCATCACTAAGACGGTAACGCATGATAGATGTATTATCTAAATGTGGCTTTAACTTGGTGTAGACCTTGTCTTTTGAAGTTGCAGGGTTCTTAACTGATAATGAAAATGCTTAATCATTCTTGTCTTGATTTTCGATCTTTCGTGCAACTTTGTAATTTACCATCACTCTCATCAGGACCACATCTATGGTTGTTAAGCTGGAGTCATGCTGCACCATTTAAAAGCCCTGTGGTGTTGTCAGAGAAGCCCCATACTTAAATCAAGGCCATTTATCTCTGTGCTCCAGAAGGATGGTCCCAAGATTACAATAAGACACTGACCTTCCTGTGGCCTCATCCTCATCCTCGTCTGAAGTGTCCTGTCTGTTGAAGTCTTCACTCACACAACTGTCAGCCATGTTGTTTCTGCTCCTGATCAGTTCATACCATATCACACACTGTCAGGCTGCTGCTGTGTGAATTATTATTCCTACTCTGTGGAATTTTACTTTTTCTCAGCTCAGCGCGCTCAGAACATCTGAGGTCCACATGAGGCGGGTCTGTCATCTGCTGCCGTGGATCTTCTCCAGCGTTGGTTTCGTGTAGATGCCTGTGTACCTGGAAACATATCCAGTCCAGCACACCCATGCACGCTCAATGTAAATACACACATAGGCTTCACAGTGAGCGGATATTTCACTTGGAATAAGTGAGATGGAAATCATTACAGTCCAGTGCTTGGGCACAAGGTATCCATGACAGTGTTCTATTATTGCGGCAAATTACGGTAAGGGATGATTGCTATGTGATGCATTATAAACTCAGTTGTAAATTAAAATCATTCGCCAGAAAAAAAAGGTAGAACTGGACTGTATTATGTCTGTGATGTAATTTCTTTCTCACTAGTTGAGTATCAGATTCAAAACCTTTAAAACCCCCAGAAAAATAGTGTGTACATTTACAGCATTCCTATCCCATCAATCATTGTTAGGTTCCCTTTAGCCAAGCAGCTCATTGGTGACAGGCCGACAGACATTTTGGACGTGTGTAACCACACGGACGTCAGGAAGGTGTTACTGAAAGTGAACACTCATGCTGAGCCCATCTCCTCGGAAATGTCGAGCTAAAAAAAAAAAATGTCCATTCTCTTTTCTGTGTTGTATCATTGTAAGCCCTGTCCTCCTTGTTTCCTGTAAACTATGTACGATACATAAGGCAGAAACATTTACTGAGTAGAGACAAATGAAGTCGAGGCACCCTGAAACCCCTAAACTGCTGAGACAGGGAACAAGGGTTGAAATGTAATAGCTTTGACCTAAATAGATTTTACAGCCGCTCCTTCCATGCTGGGGGAGCCGACATTTGCAGAAAACATCAAGTGGAGGTGAGCAGACATTATCTTCCTCGTTGCGCTGTCTGGCATGATATACAGTCAGGTTTCGCACTATGCCATGCGAGCCACAGCCTGACTTTGGGGAACGGGCAGGAGCAGTCAGAGAGCCAGTCATGCCAAATCTTACATAACCCTGCCCAGACAGGCTGTATTTCAGCTCACTTAGAGCTTAGGATCCGCCTTTTCTCATCAAGGTGGACCGCATTTCTTAGAGAGTTAACTTTTCTGGGAAAGACCGTAAATTATGGCCACTGAGAAAGAAAAAAAAGAAAGGAAGAAAGAAAGAAAGACAGGAAGAAAGGAAGAAATAAACGTGTGCCTAAAGACATATGGGAGAGAAACGTGAGGCTTTGGGAGTTATGGAAGATATGGAAGATGGATTGTGCACCGTTCAACAAAACCCTCCATTTCTCTTCAGCATAGTAGGGTTTTTTTTTTGTTGTCTAGGCCTTCACTGATGTATGATGGCAGCCTTTACCACTGAACCTTAGGGGACCAGGGGATGGACATCCATCTGCATCAAAAACCACCATCTCCCTGTCTCAGGCCTCTTTCCAGGAGACGCTGCGGAGCCTCCATGGTGAACACCAGAAGCTGCTGAGGTTAAGTCATGGAAAATCTGGGCCCCAAAGCTTGTAATTGCTTAATTGGATAGCCTCACTCCCTCAACTATTTCTCTAGTCTTTCTTTCCCTATTGACATACACACATTGATGAGAACATAAACCAGAAAGCTCTGTCTGAGAAGTATGTAAGCGTACGTGTGCCTGCACGTGCATACTAGTGATTTTTGGAACTGAGCTAGCCTGCCTGTGATTTGTGGTTCTTTGATTTTGAAACATTTTTTCCACTTTAAACCACAAGGCGCACATGCCGGTGTGATGGCCGTGGAGGATACAGCTAGAAGAAGGCTGCATGAGTTTGTGTGTGTGTTTGCGTCATGGGCAGCGTTTTGTGTCTTGTCTCTGGTTAATCAGCTTCTCCGCCCCTCTACAACCAATAATAGTGAATCATTGGTTCTAATGAGAACATTCAAAAAGGAAACTAATCAGAGAAGTTTTGCTTAAATTCATTGTTGTGTCTTTAGTAGTCTGTCTGTCTGTCTGTCTGTTAGTAGTAGTATGTGTTAGTATCTCATAAACCTGACTTATTATCCAGCACTCACTGATATGTTTCTCACCTTTTGCCAGAATAAGTGGGTTTATGGCCATATGCCTTTTAAACTTACTATTTTCACTTTTACAAATCCACAGACACTGCCTGACCAAATATGAGCCCACAGTATACAGTACCTTGCATAACAGAACATGGTTTATTCACAGCTCTCAGGGGCCACACATTTACAGCATTTACTGTAATCTCAACATCGACGCTTGCTTTTCTAGTGAACCACCCCAGTGAATGCCTCCCTGGCCAACTCGTTATGCCACTTGAGCGCTGAAAAGCTATGAAAGTCAGCAGACCCTGCGGCCCCAAAGGGACGAAGTGGGGCCAACCCGTTGTTACACAAGAGTAAAGAACACGAACAGAAAGGGGAACTGAACTTTATTACACAGTGAGATTGTATCGTACAATATAAGATAACTTATTCTCAAGGACTCTGGCTTGCCAAGAGGAATGGTTTTCAAATCAACCTGTCTAAAAATCTAATGAATAAGTCATCCTCTTTGTGAGTACAGTAAGCGCTGCAGTAGAATCAAAATATGGCTTTCTTTATATAGATAATCATCAAACTGCTGGTACTTTTAAGACTCAGTTTTGGTTGATCCCATGACAATTTTAGAAGTCCTTGGCTGTCTGATAACACAACAACATACTCTCTCATCCACTCAGGTTGGATTGCGAACTGTTAAACAGATGTACAGTGAGTCAAAGGATTTCCTCTTGTACTAAATTTCTGCCATCCCTGTCAGTATGCAGAAGAGTTATGGCACTCTTTGGTGCTGATGTCATTATTTGTGCACAGAGTTAAACAACAGACTGAAAAATATCTGCTGCAGACAGAAAGCAGACCTTTCACCAGCAGCGAGTATGACTTAATTTTATAGAAAAACATTTTGAATCTCCATCAATGTGGTCTTGACTGGATTGTAGCTTAAAAACAGTCTCAGCTCAATGTTTTTGATTATTTATATTTAATATATATATATATATTTAAGAGTTGAATGCATTTTAACACATTTCAACACATGCAATGGCAAATTACATTAGATTTGAATTTAAAGTGCCGAGACTGTGTAACTATTGGATGAACCTTAATGGGCTCTATGAAGTTGTAACTTTAACCATAAAATCCAAATTACTTTCAAAGCTGCTCAACCGGACAGTGATAATAGGACTGAATGTCAAATAAGTAATGACACATTTAATGTAATCATGCTGGAGATTGTAAAACAGACAACTTTCCTCCCAGAAAAGCCAACATTATTCTTGGTGTAAAAGTGTCATAATGTATTTCCATCATTTCCAGAGTTAAATAATGTGGTCATTTTCAGTGCAGGCAAATTAACATCTCTTCTGGGAAGCAAGGTGACAAAACTATCAGCATCCACCAAGTCTGAGACATAAAATCACCACATGAAATCATTGGAAAAATAGAAAGCTCGAGGAAACAGGGATTCTAGTTTCAATAAAAGAACAAAGTGAGGCATATTTGAAACAGAGATCTGGTGTTTCAATTGCAGTGTGGTCTGGTTTTCTAAGCATTTTAGGCATCTTATAGGCGCCAGACTAAACAAAAAAAAAAGCTCCACAGCTGCACGCAACAAACAGGAAGCTTGAGTCATCGTATGTGTTTATATTTGTGTGTAACAGTTCAAGTGCTTTTGGAATCACTTACCTCCTGCAGTGATAAGTGGGAGGATATAATGTCATGTAGTTTCTACTTGTAAATATGACCAGATTTTGTGAAACATTCATTTGGCAGTGTGTTATTTGTTGTATCTTGCAATAATAAACCTTTTAGTGTAAAGAAGTTAAAGTGTAACTATCAGGTTAACAACCACTGAGATTTAACGTGTAAGAAAATGGTCTAGGAACTGGATTTTAAAACATACATGTATGTCCATAAACACTTTTGGAGGTGTTTCTGTGGAAGTTTTCAGTTCGCAGCGAAAAAAAAGCAAATTAGCATGACATAAGAGAAGGGAATCATTAAGCTAGTGCACGTTACAAGTATATGGATAACATGATAATACTGACAACAGTAGAGTGGAAAATATAAAATCATGTAGTTATGACAGATCACAGCCTTTTTATTTTGAACCTGATGCATCGAAGGGACGCTGAGCAAACGAGGATCAGGAGAAATAACCGTAATGAGGAGAAAAATGAGCTTTGATGCGATGAGAAGAGCAGAGTTGAACAGGTGAGCAGCTTCAGCTAACGCTGTTTACACTGTGTTAACACGTTTCTATCACATAT